>OX345650.1:480000-512500 GCA_947044365.1 Petrosia ficiformis | reverse complement strand
GACGTAGCTCTGCTTCTGGACTGCTAGTTGGTCTGGAAGATGCCATTCCAATCTCTCCTATGCTTATTCTGTTTCCCACAAAGATACCAGGGCAATACGAATCGATTGTTAACGAAATTCACAAAGGGGATTCAAATAATTACATTATATACCAATGTGATCATACAAACAGTTTACACTACAACCTTCACAGACTACTGGCAGCACAAATGAAGATGTGTAAGATGTAGTGTAATGACTACAATTACTTTAAACTTTAAGTATACAGTGATAGATTAGAGTACTATGTATAGATAATTATATACACAAGTTATTATAGTATAGTGATAGGTTGCATATTATATTACTAATTAATTATTCATGAGTTTAGAGCTTGTTGTAGCATATCACAACTGGCTTTATGTTTCTTCCAATGCTTAACTTGACACTCCCTGATAATGAGGCAGAAGAAAAGGAGCCATAAAAAGGGAAAGAGATGTGTGAACACAATGAAAGGATGTGATAATAAAGAATGGATGTCAAATATAATTTTATGGGTTTTCACAATACCTTCCACAGTACCACTCTGAACGACATCTAGAACAACGTTTTGTCGCTTCTTTTCCACATGATGAGCATTTCGGAGGTCCTTCCACTAAATTTTCCAAAACCTCAAAATTATAAGAGTCAATCCAACTGCAAGAAATAGCATGTGTTTAAATATTAGAAAAGTGTTCAGTATTGAATGTTTAGCAGTAAAGAAGACGTATGTTGTGTTTATTTTTTGTCGCTTTATTTTATATACATAATAAAAGTTTTCTTTAGAGACAAACATTTTATCCGATAGTTTCACCTTGTGCAAGCAGCATGGTCAATACCTAGTACTATGTACTACTCTGGAATAAATGGGCCAATCAAATTGCAGTATTTAAAAAATCCTTTAATACTTAAGGGCTACCAAATCATACCTATTATAATATACCCCCCCCCCCCCCCCCCCCCCCCCCCGGTAGACATAATCTCCAGTACCTGTACCCATCCACTGGTGCTGATATTACTATCCCATTATTACTATTATAATATTCATAATTACACTAGCACTGTGTCACTATTTATTATTATGTATATCTTTGATAATTAATTTGTCTAGAGTTTAGTAATAGGGCTGGTTTTCAGGCCACATGTCACATACTTAAGATGTCTTCGTAAAGTGGTATCATTAAATTTAATGATTTTACTAATGGATGGGAGGAATTCATTAGGAGCCAAACCAGTGGAACAATTGGGTGTTTTTCATATCTATGTCAGTCTATCTACCTATCTATCCATTCATCTATCTATCTGTCATGCCATCCATCAATATTTATTAATGTCAGAGGTCTAACTTACCGAGTTGCTTGAGCCTTCAGTCTCTCTGGATCAGGTTCTAATAAATGTTTACTTTGCTTCTCAGCAAGCTCCTCCCATTTCTCTCCCCAATCTTTTATTATCTGACTATATAAGACAGGTATCTGTTCCAAGATAAGAGCTGTTTTAGCAGCTGGAGGTTCCATTAGACTCAGGTGTTGTAAATACCTCTGTAAATCCGCAAGGTATGGTATTTGTTCCAGCAAAGGGTCTATCAAGTAGCCTTGTAGCTAATCACATGAGAGTCACATGACAGTACACACATATAATATAGTGTCATATAAATTGGATAAATAGATACACATATATAAACATCACACACATGTACATGTGTAATTACACTTACACAAGTACATGTACATACACATGTACATGTATAATTACACTTACACAAGTACATGTACATACACATGTACATGTATAATTACACTTACACAAGTATATGTACATACACATGTACATGTATAATTACACTTACACAAGTACATGTACATACACATGTACATGTATAATTACACTTACACAAGTACATGTACATACACATGTACATGTATAATTACACTTACACAAGTACATGTACATACCTACCTTCATTAAACACTGTTTTCTATATGAAGAAAACTCGTACTTTGTCCGGCAATTTTCATCTAACAATAGACGATATAAAGTCAACCACACCTAGATGGATAAATAGATGGATAAATAGATAGATAGATAGAACACGTAAATGTGGTTATGATGTTTATAATCTCTTACCTGTCCTTCAAGTTTTGTAACTTTCAGTCGATCAATTTGTTCAATTTCCCGCCATTTCCCATCTTCGTACTTCATCAGCTGACCTGATTGGTCGGTCATTGATATCATGATTACTATTCATATAATATTACTTACCTTCTTCTCCTGCCCTTGTCCATGGTGATCTCTCTATCACACTTACTAATAAACACGGAAAGTCTATTGGATACAGTATGGATGTGGTCAATTCGATTAAAGTGGGTGTGGTTAGCATACATACCATGTGTATTAAGTAAATGTGTTGACACACTCAGTGGTTGACTGGAAGAAAGTAAGTAATTAATACTGTCCATGTAAGCAAAAGGTCGTTATAATCACACATGTACGTGTAATTATCATCATACACTGTTACAAGTAGATGAAGCATTAATATTAACCTATTAAACTATTCATGCCTTGGAACTCTACCAAGTATAGGAATGAGGATGGAGTATTAATAACTTGGAACTCATACCAAGTATAGGAATGAGGATGGAGTATTAATAACCTATGAAACTATTCATGCCTTGGAACTCATACCAAGTATAGGAATTGGGATGGAGTATTAATAACCTATTAAACTATTCATGCCTTGGAACTCATACCAAGTATAGGAATGAGGATAGAGTATTAATAACCTATTAAACTATTCATGCCTTGGAACTCATACCAAGTATAGGAATGAGGATAGAGTACTAATAACCTAATTACTTACACACTCAAGTATCTGAGATGTAGTGTAAAATTGAGAGTGACTTCATTTGAAGTACTAATAACCTAATTACTTACACACTCAAGTGATCTGAGATGTAGTGTAAAATTGAGAGTGACTTCATTTGAACACCAAATGCAATTTTACTCTCTTGTTCCTTCAGTTCCTGTTAATTGAAGAACTAGATCATTTAATGAAGGTATCTGTGTTAATTAATTAAAAATGGACGAAACATTTTTTTTTACCTTAATAATAGACTCAGGAGATTCTCCAGCTTCCATCCCTCCATTTTCACTATCAACTCTTACATCTTCATTCATAATCAATTCAGTTATTTTTCTATACAAAAACACAATTATATTTCTACATATATAAAAATGGGAGGGGTTAACCTGTGAGTATAGTCAATCAAGTCTAATACAGTTTCATTCAAATTCTCACATGATTCCTGAGTGATGATGTCATATTGTGTAATATTACATCATCATTTGTTACTTACCCTATAAAATAATACTACCTCTAAAAGACTAACGAGACTTGCCTCGTGATACAACTGTATGTATGTATGTATGTGTATATATGTATGTACATACGTATGTATGTATGTATGTAGGTATGCATGTGCATATGTATGTACGTATGCATGTATGTATGTATATATGTATGTACGCACGTATGTATGTATGTATGTATGTATGTATGCATCATGTATGTATGTATGTACACACGTATGTATGTATGTATGTATGCATCATGTATGTATGTGCTATGCTGCTGTATGTACGTAAGTATACATATAGTATAATAGTATACCGTCTATAGACTTACGATCAGATAAGTTGGAAATCCAGTTGTAGGAGTAACAGATTGTTTAAAAAGAAGAGAAAAAACATTTCTTTTCCAAAGATCTACACATACCAATTCATGAATTAATATTGCAACCTACAAACAGATATACATATACACACATATAATTATTATCATACATTTAATTATCATGATTTATTTACTCTTCATTGGTCGTACCTTGTCATGTGATATTAGTTGATTAGTAACAAACTCATCCATTTTCTGAGCAACATTAGAAATAGCCTGCATTGTTAGTTTTTCAATCCTCTCTCTCTGTACCGACCATCTGAAATATACAAATATTGAATACCTCGTAACATCTGCTAAGAACATTATTGATCTATGTGTAATTATATCGAAGTATATAAGACCTAAATATCCACTTAATTCCTCATGTATGTGTACATGTATACATACGTACATATACATGTATATATACATGTATATGTAAACATACATGGGAATTATCCATGCATGTACATAATATAATTATATAAATGTATTATGTACATGTGTATGCTAAGAACATGTACATGTACATGTACAAATCGTACATGTACATGTACAACTACTCATATATGTACATGTATATGTATATATGAATCTACGTGTATATATACACATATGTACATGTAATTGTGGACATATGTACATGTATGTGTATAAAATTATGCAGTATACATAATTATATAATATTAACTATAGTTATATATTGCATATATGTATGCATGTATTGTATATTTACATCAAGAGCTCAACAATTCTGTATTTTTAATACTAACTTGTCTGAGCCAATAATAGCCACACCCATTGGTTTTAGTTCTTGTATGTATGCCTCGCTCTCACCTGGAAAGATCACATTTTCAGTAAATGGTGCTGAACTGTAGAATAATTCATAATAAATAACACAATCATAAATAAGGCTTTGACCTACCTAGCCATAACTGAAATTCTACTGTCGGTCTAATAAATTTCCTACAGGTGCCAGCAGCTAGCTAGCTGCAGAATTGAGGGGAGGAGCTGGTGTGATTCTATCTAATGCCCATCCCATGATGTTGTCTTTCAGTAAAAATAGCTCTTATTTATTACTGAGATCTCTATCTACCAGCTGTGTAAGGAGGTACATATAAATTAACTACTCTCAATGTTTCTATTAATATAATTATTGCTATATACTGTAGTTTCAATCAGAGATCAAATGAGGTTGTAATTGCAAGTGCAGTCCGTACTCCTGTGGGTAGTTTTCGAGGTAGTCTTTCCTCTCTCTCTGCCACTCAGTTAGGTAGTATTGCCATTCGAGCAGCTGTTGAACATGCTGGAATCGTTCCTAACCAGGTCTTCCTACCTCCTTCCTTCATCCTCTCATAGATCCTCCCTACCTCCTTCCTTCATCCTTTCGTAGATCCTCCCTACCTCCTTCCTTCATCCTCCTGTCGATCCTTCCTACCTCTTTCATCCCTCATGATTCTCCTCTCTTTACCTTTCCCTTCTTTATCGTCCTCCCCTCCTTTTCTCATGGTCTCCTCTTCCCTGCTACCTCCTCCTCACTATTTATTATACTTTTATTCTGCTTTATAGATCCAGGAAGTTTATATGGGAAATGTACTCACTGCAGGACAAGGCCAAGCTCCTGCGCGACAAGCAACTATAGGAGCAGGACTTCCCATATCCACTCCTTGTACTACAGTCAATAAAGTTTGTGCATCTGGTACTAAATCTATAATGATGGTATCACAAGCTCTAGCTTGTGGAAGCCAAGATTGTATGATAGCCGGAGGAATGGAATCAATGAGTAATGTTCCTTATTACCTTACTAAAGGTAGAGAGGGATTTGGGTATGGGCATCAGTCCGTACATGATGGGATTGTAAAAGATGGTTTATGGGATGTTTATAATAATATACATATGGGTGGATGCGCAGAGGACACTGCAATGAAGTATTCTATATCTCGTCTTGAGCAAGATGAGTATGCTAAGAGATCTTACCAGCTCTCTGCACATGCATCTGAGAGTGGTTTGTTGAGCAAGGAGATAGTGTCTGTTAAAGTACCACAGAAGAAAGGAAAACCAGATATTATTGTTGAGAATGATGAGGAATATCTCAGAGCAAATTTTGAAAAGTTCCATTCACTAAAACCAGCATTTTTGAAGGAGGAAGATGGAGGAACTGTGACTGCTGCTAATGCATCCACACTCAATGATGGAGGAGCTGCGTGTGTTCTTATGACTGAGGCCTATGCTATTAAGAATGGGATTCAGCCTTTGGCTAGAATTGTTGGGTTTGGTGATGCAGCTGTTGCACCTATTGACTTTCCAACTGCTCCAGCAGCTGCAATTCCAAAGGTACTCCAGTCTTGCGGCTTAACGATTAATGACATTGCTATGTTTGAAATAAATGAAGCATTTTCAGTCGTCGTATTGGCTAATATTAAGCTTCTGGATCTTGACGCTAGTAAGGTCAATATTCATGGTGGTGCTGTGTCTCTTGGACATCCTATTGGAATGAGTGGAACACGTATTGTTGCTCATTTAGTACATAACCTTCAACCTGGTCAAAAAGGAATGGCTGCCATTTGCAATGGAGGTGGTGGTGCAGCAGCTATTATCATTGAGAAACTGTAGTTATTAAAAGTTATTAATAAAATTTATTACTAAAGACAAAAAAAATTGATGCATATTAAATTTCAATTGTAATACAATGTTTGAGAGCTATGCTACGTAAATATTCAGTACTTTTTCATCACCATGCGACAATATATGATTCCAGTTTATAGATTAGTTTTTATGGTATTGTATTGGGAGATTTAATACTCCATACAAGGACACGTACATACATCATACTGACAGTTACTGTAATTGCACATAATAATTATGTGAGCAGTTTAAAGTGTCATGTTATTGTGAGTCTAATGTGATGAAGAGGTTCTTTCATAATGCAGTATTTAGTTGTGAATATATAGAGAAGATATCCAGAGCATAACTACCTGTTTCATAAGGATCATTAGGATCAATATAGTAATCTAACTTTGGTCTCAAATTACGAACTGTATATTCCTCTATGATGGTCCTCTGTTTAAGGAGAGTTATTTCTTGTTTCATACGACCTTTGTACCAATATGCAGTTATAACAAAAATAATAATGGACAGTCCTGCTACTCCAGCTCTAACTACATACGACATATAGTGACATCCACTGTTGCTTGTTGAAAATATAGTAGATGTTGTTACATTAATGGATTGTAATGCATACCAGAATCCAATTAACAATCCTTGCATGCTACGAGGTGCCTGGGCAAGAACGAATTCTAATGAAGTTAGGAAGACTAACAGTAAACTGAACCCATTCAGTGTTTGAGGTATTAGAAGTATATAATAGTTTATTAGAGTACTGGGGAATGTGATGTTATCAGGTATCTGTGTGATGTTTTTACCACACACATCAACATAGCCAAGCTCATCAAATGCATTGTTCAGTAATATAGATATTACTAGCTCTGTTAATAAAGAGATGAATGTTATAAAAAGTCCGAGACCCATTCTTTTAATCATATTCGGTGTGTACTTGTAAAAGAATGGTGTTAGTAATAGTTTGTGTATTGGAACACCAAATAATATTACAATAAACGTGATTCCAAAGTTACTAACTATACACTGTACTGGAACCATGATCCCTGAAGTGGCTTTTAGTAATCCGATATCCTGGTACTGCTTCACAAATACACCAGTATTATCAATGAATAAGAAACCGAATAACGATAGAAGAAGAATTGATATACGAACAAATGATTTAACATCCTCTACTTGCTCTGTGGTATATGGACCTCCATAACGTTTTTTAGCAAAGTTAACTCTGCAATAATCTTCTTCATCATTATATGTAAATGCACTTCTTCTTGCTGGGTATTTATTATTTTTTACATATTTCAAAACCCCACAAACCAGTTTGACTGGATTTGTTTTGCTTGTGTTTTGCTTCTCTAGACGTCTCCTAGTGCATGGTATCATAATAACAACCAGAAGAATGATCAAAGCAATTACTTCAATTACTGGACTTACAGTTATTGGAGGAATATTAAAAGGACAGAATATTATCACAGTAAGACCTGGTATCAGATACGTACACCAAAATGACCAGTGTACAAAGTTGCTAAGTTGATCTGAGGATGCAAATAGTAATTGATCTGTTCCAAATTGTATTATATTAGATTCAAACACTGCCAAACCAAGTTGAAATGGAATTAAGAAAACTGCTATTAAAATACCTCCAATACTCAACGACAGAGATCGAGGTTGCACAAACGATAGACCTACTAGCAGTGCTGGTGCTATAAAAATAGATATCAGCATTATAATTGTGCTAGTTAACAAAGTCTTAAATCTAGTCCAGTATACTTCTCCTAATAGACCAGCTATAGGGTAGAGGAGCAGAACAAGCAACTGTGTAATGCCGATAACATACAATGGATATGTATCAGAATCTCCTACATCAAGGATACCTCCAACGTTGAAAATAGTGTAGTTATAGATAGAATGAGTTAGAGAGATCCATAACAGAACAATAAACACCTTTCTTGAGTTTGGGACATGTGGTTGCAGTTTTTTAGGTAAACAAGGGCAACAGCTTGTAGCAGAATGCAGTTGATGTTCATTACTATCCTCCATTGATTTGCTGTTCTTTCTGCAGCAACAAAATGTACTTTTTGCAGTATTTTTGGTTGAGTCATGCATTTGTACAATAATTGTCAGACCTTTACTTCACAAACTGCTTGTAGTATTGTTTTTAGTGTCCATTGCTACTAATGTGTACCAAGACAGTTCTGCAGCTTAGCTTAGCGTATGTAAATTGAGCTTTTCATAATCTACTTATATGCAAGCCTGAGTTAATTATATTACTGTTGTTTGCAAATATAGTTCATTAAAGAATTATTTTGGAAGCAGTATCATGATAATTAATTCTATTTGAATGGTGTAGGCAAAACTTTACAGTGATTGAGAGGTGATATTAAATATTCATAGTTAATTAATCATTAATATTCATAGTTATTGCTTATCATTAAGAGGTTGCATGCTGTGTACATGCAGTGTCATTTTTTGTCGAGCTATACATTTGTCAGACTAGTCGGCTGTAGCTTTTGATGCGTCATTTCATACAACTACCAAGCATTTTGAAAAGGTATATAAATCGTGCAGAATCTATCGATACAGAAAGAAGCAAGTATCATACAACGTGGTTCCACGAGTTCCTGTAATATTCATATCCGTATTCCTCCGTTCACGACCCTGACGGGCTTACCACAGGAGGAAACTACCCTTTAGATAGAGAGCAAGAGGCTACTGGGGTGGTTTTGTCCGTGTATATTCCGTGCATCTGTCGTATATCACTTCATGTCCTTGGAGAATCATCATCTGAGCCCACCTGCTAAAAAGCGTCGTGTTGAAAATCACGTACAAGAGGTAAGTGTGTGTTGAGGGGGTGTGCTTTTTAATTACTGCATTCCTTAAATATAACAAGATTCAATCCTAGGTAGTGAAGTAGAATTACTATCAATGATTCAACTTGTTCTATTTTATATATATTTATATGTAATTAATTGCATGTTTATGACTGTGTGCATGATTTTAATCAAATGGTGGACCTTCAAATGTTTCGTATTCTACCATTTTGTGTTGGAAGCCAATTTTATATATGAGAGAAGAAATATTTCTCTTAGAAATAATTTTTTATTGAAAATGCATGTGACATCCATGTGTACTATATAGCTGCTTGTAATTATTACAAATGTCATGTACATACATGTGTACATACATACACACATGTACATACATACACATATACATACACACATGTACATACACACATGTACATACGCACATGTACATACATACATATACATACATACACATATGTACATACATACACACATGTACATGTACATATATACACACATACATGTACATACATACACATATACATACACACATGTACATATGTACACACATGTATATGTACGTATATACATACACATATGTACATATATACACACATGTACATATACACAGAAACACCTAATTTACTAACTATGAAATTGAAAGTGTTACAATACTATAATTATGACATGACCTCAGTTGTTTCAATACTTATATAACTTCTATTTTTAAATGTGTGTCTATTTATAGATGCATGCGAGTTTATGTGACATTATGTTTGCTAATGTAATCATTTTGTCATGAATGTTTACAGATTGAAATGGAACCAGTCGAAGACATTGATGAAGGGCTGTACTCTCGGCAGCTGTAAGTGTGGACACCACTCTGTTTTATGTTATGTGTTATGTAATACTATTTCATCTTGGTAGTTATGTGTTAGGTCATGAAGCTATGAGAAAAATGGGCGTGTCTAATGTCCTAATTGCAGGACTGAAAGGCCTTGGAGTTGAAGTTGGTAAGTGGGAATGTATATGTGATAGAGTGAAATGTGGAGTGTGGGTGCACAGTGTACCACCTTTTTAAGTACATGTATATATAGTGTTAATGCTTGTCCCTCCACCTCCCAGAAACACATACATGTACTATAGTTATGATATTATCATGTGTTACTCTATTCCTTAGCTAAGAATGTAGTGCTTGCAGGAGTGAAATCTGTCACTTTATATGATCCAGACTCTGTGGAATTAAAACACCTTTCATCTCAGGTAGAGTTACCTATTAGTTGGCATTCATTCATCTATCCATCCACTCATCCATCCCCTCATCCATCCATCCATCCATCCATCCATCCTCCCATCCATCCATCCATCCATCCATTCATTCATTAATTGTGTTCTCAGTCATTCCTTCAATACATATGTCTTTATTCAATAGTATTTCTTCACACAAGAAGACATTGGTAAGAACTGTGCTGAAGTATCTCAACCAAGACTTGCTGAACTAAACAGTTACGTGCCTGTTGAGATATTATCAGGACCACTCTCTAATGATAAAATTAACAACTTCCAGGTATTGATAAGTTAAATATACAACACTCTACATACAATGGTACTATGCTGTTTGTAATATAGTATATGTTATTAATTACATATTACATTAGGGTCTACTTTCAGGATTACATCATAATCGAAAGTAACATTGCTTCTGTTTTGTGTTGTGTTTTTTTTAAAGTTGTTACTATAGTAATCATTAATTATATAATATTATATTTTACTGCAGGTTGTGGTACTAACAGATTCTAGTTTATCTCAACAGTTGAGTGTAGGAGAGTACTGTCATGCTAATAATATCAAGTTTATTGTGTGTGATACTAAAGGACTCTTTGGGTCAGTTTCACCATTTATATCTATTTATAATTAGATTATAGCTCATTAAAATGCTGCAATCTGATTGGTCAATTAGAGGTTTCTAAATCCCTCAGTAATTAAACTGTTTCCACGGTAGTTCTATTGCACGTAGAAACCTCGAATACAGTATCTAACCTATATAATTATATATCTATATAATAATGTATGTATTTATAAATATATCTATTTATGTATTTATAAATATATCTATTTATGTATGTATGTATGTATTTATAAATATATCTATGTATGTATTTATAAATATATCTATTTATGTATGTATGTATGTATTTATAAATATATCTATGTATGTATTTATAAATATATCTATTTATGTATGTATGTATGTATGTATTTATAAATATATCTATTTATGTATGTATGTATTTATAAATATACTATTTATGTATGTATGTATGTATGTATTTATAAATATATCTATTTATGTATGTATGTATGTATTTATAAATATATCTATTTATGTATGTATGTATTTATAAATATACTATTTATGTATGTATGTATGTATGTATTTATAAATATATCTATTTATGTATGTATGTATGTATGTATTTATAAATATATCTATTTATGTATGTATGTATGTATATATTTATAAATATATCTATTTATGTATGTATGTATGTATGTATGTATGTATTTAATAAAATATATCTATTTTTCTTCAGTCAAATATTTTGTGATTTTGGTGAAAGTTTTGTAGTGTCTGATGTTGATGGTGAACAGCCTACCAGTGTTCTGGTGTCTGCAATCACAAAGGTAATTCCCCATTCGATTTTCCTGTATTAACAATATAATGTTATATAGGAGGAGGAGAGTGTAGTAACGTGTTCTGATGAAACTCGTCATAACCTGACTGATGAGGATTATGTAACATTTTCAGAAGTTGAAGGAATGACGGAACTGAACGGATGTGATCCAAGACCGGTTAAAGTTCTCGGTGAATCTTTTCTCCCTCTATTGACATATCTGTATATTTGTCATTTGTATTCTATCTGCAGGTCCTTACACATTCAGTATCGGAGATACTCGTGAGTTTGGTGTGTTCACAAAAGGTGGAATGGCCATTCAGGCTAAAATCCCAAAGACCTTCACATTTGTGAGTGACATTATAACATGTTCTATTAATAGTATCAAATACATCATTGTTCTATTAATAGTATCATTTTTTATATCATTATTACATACTACAAATAGATCATTGTTCTATTAATAGTACAGTATTCTATTATTAGTATCGTATTCTATAAATAGATTATTGTTCTATTCTATTATTAGTATCATATTCTATAAATAGATCATTGTTCTACTAATAGTACAGTGTTCTATTATTAGTATCATATTCTATAAATAGATCATTGTTCTATTAATAGTACAGTGTTCTATTATTAGTATCATATTCTATAAATAGATCATTGTTCTATTAATAGTATCATTAATTCTTATTTTCAGAAATCTATTAAACACTCACTGAATGAACCAGAGTTTTTAATATCTGATTTTGCTAAATTTGAACGACCATCTCAACTCCATATTGGATTTCAAGTGAGTATGTATGTCTGTATTATGTAATACACAATTCTTGTCTTTATCTATCCATTCATCTATCTATCTATCCAATATATCTATCCATCTATCCATCTATCTACTATCTATCTATCTATCTATCATAACTCATCTCTTTGTTTCTATTTCAGGCTCTTCATGCATATCGTGAAGCTGAAGGGAGGTTACCACGTCCATACAACAAAGAAGATGGTGCAAAATTTATTGAAATTGCAAAAGAAGTTAATTCAAGAGCTACTGCAAAGGTAGAGAGCTGTGTGTATAACTACATATCATTATACTAAATTATCTATCTATTTATCTAACTACTGTACATGTGTATCTATCTGTCTGTCTGTCTGTCTGTCTGTCTATCCATTCATCTATCCATCCATCCATCCATCCATCCATCCATCCATTTATATATATGTATCTATCTATCTATCTATATAAGTATCTATCTATCTATCTATCAGGTTGAGGAGATTGATGAGAGATTAATGCTCAAATTATCTTACATATCATCTGGTGATTGTAGTCCTATTCAAGCTGTAATTGGTTCTATTACTGCACAAGAAGTCATGAAGGTTTGTGTCTCTATTTACAGTCTACTGGAGAATGACTTCTCCCCTGTCTGTCTCTATCTGTCTCTCTCTCTCTCTCTGTCTCTCTGTCTCTCTCTCTCTAGGCCTGTAGTGGTAAATTTGCTCCTCTATCCCAATGGTTTTATTTTGATTCATTGGAATGTCTTCACGAGGATGAGGAAATACATCCAGACATGGCTTCTCCTCAGGGGTCACGTTATGATGGACAAACAGCTATTTTTGGAGCTGATTTCCAAAAGAAACTTGAAAGCCAAAAATACTTTGTGGTAAGTGTATACGAGTTGCAAACGATTAGTATCCAAAGATGTACTAATAGTGTCCTGAGTTGTACAAATAATATACAAAGATATACAAAGTGTTTATTGATCAGTGATTAAGGTTATGTTTTGTTAGCCAATCAAATTAATGCGAGCCTCAACATGATATCTCACTTGGGTTTCTATTGAAACAATATCTAAATCATATGGTATTTAATCTCTGAAATATTTATACACTGAAATATCTCTATTGAGGACACCATGAAATGAGGACACCCCTGTATTAAGGACACTTACAAATGTCCCAAACTGTGCTTTATAATAATATAAATTCACTCCTGAAATGAGGACACCCCTGTAATCAGGAAACATATATTTGTTACAAGGGTGTACGGAATGGAGGGGTTCCACTGTCTTGTGTCCATCTTCCATCTTGCATCTTCTTAGGTTGGAGCAGGAGCTATTGGTTGTGAGATACTTAAAAATTTTGCGATGATGGGGTTTGGAGCAGGGCCTAATGGATGTGTCTTTGTGACTGATATGGACATTATTGAAAAGAGTAACTTAAATAGACAGTTTCTATTCCGTTCTTGGGATATACAAGTGAGAAGACCATGCCCATTAATTATTTCCTTATAAGGGCGTATACATATATTCTGTATAATAGAAATCAAAGAGTACAACAGCTGCTAATGCAGTGAAGAAGATGAATCCAGCTATGAATATTGAACCTCATCAGAATAGAGTTGGACCAGAGTCAGAGGGTAAGTCACCAACGTCATTGTAAACTTGTGGTGAGGGGATAGGTTAATTGCTTTCCTGTACAAAATTAAACCTGGTTTTACAATCAGGTTTTATCATCAATTCAAGTTTCAATATCTCAATTTGACGTCTGTTTTCTTCACTTAATCACAATTTTTTTTCATACAGAATTGTACAATGATACCTTCTTTGAGAATTTGGACGGAGTGTGTAATGCTCTGGATAATGTAGATGCTAGTTAGTCTAGAGTTTGTATGTTAATTTATAAGTAATAATAATCTCTCGTAACAGGACTTTATATGGATCGTCGCTGTGTGTATTATAGAAAACCTCTTCTTGAGTCTGGAACTCTTGGCACAAAAGGGAACATCCAAGTGGTACTCCCCTATTTGACGGAGAGTTATGGATCTTCTCAAGATCCTCCTGAAAAGACGATACCAATTTGTACTCTTCACAACTTCCCAAATGCCATAGAACATACTTTACAAGTATGTACTATTTATCTATCTATCTATTTAATCCATCTATGTATCTATCCATTCGTCCATTCATCATTTAACCATTTAACCATGAACCATTCATCAATCTATTCATCCGTCCATTCATCATTTACCATTTAACCATGAACCATTCATCAATCTATTCATCCGTCCACTCGTCTATTCATCATTTAACTATTTAACCATGAACCATTCATCAATCTATTCATCCGTCCATTCGTCCATTCATCATTTACCATTTAACCATGAACCATTCATCAATCTATTCATCCATCCACTCATCCATTCATCATTTACCATTTAACCATGAACCATTCATCAATCTATTCATCCCTCCACTCATCCATTCATCATTTACCATTTAACCATGAACCATTCATCAATCTATTCATCCGTCCATTTATCCATTTATCCATTCATCAAGTTCTTATCTGTTATATAGTGGGCTAGAGAGAAGTTTGAGGAGCTATTCACACAACCACCTGAGATAGTTCAACAATATTTGAAGTACTTTAATTACCTTGCTAATATTAAATATATTTATGTATTAATTTATTATACAGTGATTCAAAGTTCATGAGTAGGACTCGTAAGATGGCTGGAAACGAACCAGTAAGTGTGTGTCTGTGTATCTGTGTACATGTACATGTGTGTGTGTGTCTGTCTACCTGTACCTGTCAATATGTACATGTACATGTGTGTGTGTGTGTCTGTCTACCTGTACATGTATGTGTGTATGTATGTCTGTCTACCTGTATCTGTCAATCTGTACATGTACATGTGTGTGTGTGTCTGTCTACCTGTACCTGTCAATCTGTACATGTACATGTGTGTGTGTGTCTGTCTACCTGTACCTGTCAATCTGTACATGTACATGTGTGTGTGTGTGTCTGTCTACCTGTACATGTATGTGTGTATGTATGTCTGTCTACCTGTATCTGTCAATCTGTACATGTACATGTGTGTGTGTGTGTGTGTCTACCTATACCTGTCAATCTGTGTGTGTCTATGTGTATATACATATATGTATGTGTCTTTGTTTGTCTGTGTATCATTGTTTATTCTATTTCTCAGTTTCTCACTCTAAAATCTCTAAAGAATGCTGTGGTTGATTCTTGTCCACAATCTTTTGATGAATGTATTAAATGGGCTCGTACTCTCTATCAGGAGTATTATCACAATCAAATAGCACAGTTACTACATGTATTTCCTCATGATCATACAACCACTACGGGTCAGCCATTTTGGTCTGGTCCCAAACGATGTCCAAGAACTATTCCTTTTGATCCTAATGAGGTTAATTAATAATATTTTGTTCTGTCTTTTCAATCTTGTATCTGTCAATCCATCCATCATCCATTTGTCTGTCCATTCATCCATCTGCCTGTCCATCCATCTATCCATCCATCCATCCATCTATCCATCCATCCATCCATCCATCTGTCTGTCCATCCTTCTATCAATCCATTCATCCATTCCTGTATCCCTTCACTTCATCCAGCTATATAAATCCATCCATTTATCTATCCCTCTATCACTTCATCTATCTATCCACATTAGACTACACATTTAGATTTTGTGGTATCCGCTAGTGTACTGTTTGCTGAGACATACTGTATTGAACCAAACAAAGATAGAGATTACATTAAAAGTGTAGTTGAAAAGATTCAGGTAGCTGAATTTAAACCAAAATCAGGTACACAATTAATTAAACCTAATTATTACAATTCTATTTAATGCCCTCTTATCGTGTAGGTATTACAATTCATACATCAGATGCTGAGGCCCAAGCTGCAGCCAATGTATCGTCTGATGATGATGAGGTTGAGGCTGTACTCCAACATATTCCTTCAGTAGAGCAGTTGAGGATGAAGGGACTTAAAATGGTTGCACTTGAGTTTGAAAAAGTACTTAAGCTATTTACAAAGTTCTAATTAAAGCCCTGTCTCTTCTTTAGGACGATGATACTAATTATCATATGGATTTTATTGTAGCTTGTTCTAACCTCAGAGCTGGTAACTACAACATACCACCAGCTGATCGTCACAAGGTAAAACCACACCCACTTTAATTAAATTTTAATTTAACGATATTCATTTAATGAAGAGTAAAGGCATTGCTGGTAAAATAATTCCAGCTATAGCAACCACCACTTCCTTAGTAGTTGGACTGGTTTGTCTGGAACTGTACAAGGTATGTTTGATCACATGACTATCACATGACTATTACATGTTGCTATAATAGTTAGTGAATGGTAAAAAGAATATAGAGGCTTATAAAAATGGTTTTATAAACCTTGCTTTACCTTTCTTTGGGTTTTCTGAGCCGATGCCAGCTCCAAAGAAGAAGGTATGTCTAATACAATATGTGTGTACGTGTACATGTACAATATGATCCATAGTATTACGACACTGAATGGACAATATGGGATAGATTTGAAATTGGTCGCCATGACAACGGTTCCGAGCTGACATTAGGAGAGTTTATGGATCATTTTAAGGTGAACAAATTAATGAATTCTCATAGTGAACTTTAACCCTTTCTTCACAGAACAAGGAGCATCTAGATATATCTATGCTATCATATGACGTGGCTATACTGTATTCATTCTTTATGCAACCTGCTAAAGTGGAAGATAGGAAGAAAATGCCGTGAGTGTGTGTGTATTAGGGCTGCAAAAAGCCTCTAAAATTAGATTATTACATACTAGTCTTGTTCTTGTTTCTCTTTCTACTCGGATGTATCATCATTTGACTGAGAAAAGGATACAAGCAACATAGCTAGCCTTGATGTTTCTGAAACACACCCACAATATTAGGGTTTAGTGTTTAGGGTTTAGGGTTAATTTTGTTAACAAAACATTTGCATTGTACAAATGTGCATGCTTATTATTGGCCAATTTCAATTTTAGTAGTTTAGTTAAAGATCACAACGCCTTACTAAAAGGGGTTTAACTAAACAACACTAATTTGTCTTGTACTTTCATTACAGGTTATCTGAAGTTGCAAAAGTAGCGAGCAAGAAAGATATCTTACCTCATGTTAAGAATCTGGTTCTTGAGATATGCTGCTCGGATACAGAAGGAGAAGATGTTGAAGTGCCATACATAAAATATAATTTCCGATAAACCTTGTTATTAGTTAGTGCTTATGAAAATTAGAACTCTTTTGAAGTGTGCTTTTTGTATATTTGATCACATGATATTGTTACTATTATTAGAACTCATTACCTATGATGTAATGATTAACTAGATTTTACTATTATTAGATTTATTATTTATTTCTTAGTATAACAATTACTAATGTGCTATTGTTCAGCCTGCTTGCTATGTATAAATTCTATAAATAGTAACAGCAAATGCAACATGATTATTATTAGTAGCAATGTAATTAGCTGTTACTATTATTAGTAACATCGTAATTAAATGTTACTATTATTAGTAACAATGTAATTAGCTGTGTTACTATTATTAGTAACATCGTAATTAAATGTTACTATTATTAGTAACAATGTAATTAGCTGTGTTACTATTATTAGTAACATCGTAATTAAATGTTACTATTATTAGTAACAATAGTAACATTGTTAGCTGTTTCTATTATTAGTAACATAATTAAATTTACTATTATTAGTAACAGATGATCAACTAAACTTACTATTGTTAGTAACAGATGTAATCGACTAAGCTTACAATTATTAGTACATAGCAACATAAAATTTATGAATAATTTGACAACTTTGTTACTATTTTTAGAAACTAATAAATCTATACTTAGAACAGATAATTATTTCCTATAACGCTTTCTTCCTCTTTGGATTAGTGTGAGGTAGAGTTAGAGTTTGTCTCTGGATCAAATCATCCTCAATTCGATAGAGTTGATCTGTATGTACTACCACCTCTAAGGCTTCCCATTCACCCTGAATGAAGAGACGGTACACATGTATAATCATGATCTAATTATAGTTATATGTACATATTTAGTATATGCAGTACTATACTGTATTATTATATAACTCCTACCTTAAACATTTGTGATGGCTGCTGTTTCCCTCCCATCGGTGATTGTTGCATACTCATTTGCATTGCCATCTGCCGACCCTGGTCAGCAGCTGGGTACGAATAGATAGATAGATACATAGATAGATACACATACACAGTACGTACTTACCATTATCAGCTCCTAATATTAATGTATAAATACTTCTTAGACCAAACACATTCAGAAAATACCATGACATAGAACTCACCCTATCATTAAAACCAAATTATATAATTGAAGGACGAGAATTAGGGATTATATCTCACCATGACGCACTTAGCGTTTGTAATTCTACACCTCTTTGTAACATAGCTTTGAACCGATATGTAAGAGGAAATGGTACCTTTGCTGGTAGAGAAGATGTTATTAATACATCCATAAACCCCTTTGTTTGTCTATTTATCCATCTATCTATCCGTATCTATCCATCCATTTGTCCATTAATCCATCCATGTGTTTAGTTAACTTTTTATCCACACATTCATGTATCCATTGATACATCTATCTATTAATCTATCTATCTATCCATCCACCCATCTATTCATCCATCTATCTGTCCATCTATCCATCCATTTATCCATCAGTCCAATCAGTCTATCCATCTCTATATCTATCCATCCTTTTATCCATCTATCTATCCATCCATTGATCCCATCAATCCCATCAATCTGTATACAGCGTATCTATCCATCCATTCATTGTCCATAAATAACTGACTTGCTAAGAAACCAGAGAAGGTCCAGTTGATCCATCCACCGATAGCTATCATGGGAAGCACATTTGTAAACGTACCTTTCACCATGTCTAGTGCCATTGAGGGATCTAAAGACATAGGAAGTGGTAAACAGCAGAGTGTATAGAGGAGACTTATGTACCTCCCATGGCCGATAAAGGTGATGAAGCATTTTCTCTTTCTTGTTTGAAATATCCACTTTCGGGATTATTAAAAAAGTGACGTCTTTTTAGAAAAGCCTGTTACAATTTAATTAGCATATTATGAATGTGTTATACTAACCTAATACCTCTCACTATTAGGATATTATCAATGTGTTATACTAACCTAATACCTCTCAGTATTAGGATATTATCAATGTGTTATACTAACCTAATACCTCTCAGTATTAGGATATTATCAATGTGTTATACTAACCTAATACCTCTCAGTATTAGGATATTATCAATGTGTTATACTAACCTAATACCTCTCACTATTAGGATATTATCAATGTTATACTAACCTAATACCTCTCACTATTAGGATATTATCAATGTGTTATACTAACCTAATACCTCTCACTATTAGGATATTATTCAGTTACTACAACAATGCAATGCAGTGTGCTACACATTCAAGTGATGTACTTCCATTTTAGATTATGTGATTGAAAGGATGATTACCACAAAATTACTTTTAAACAAACTATTTGTACAATAAGCTGACGAAATATTGTTGCCAAGCAACCAGACTTAATTAATTAATAGTGGGCGGGGCTAGCAATGTATTATAATGCATACTTCTTCTGAGATATATCCACAATTTTCTCGTAACAAACGACTCCTCATAAGTGCCTGTCTATAATTATAAATATATTATGAAGTCACATGATTATTAAACCACACCCACTCACCCATCTTTAAGTTGTGTAACATCATTTGGTCGTTCTGATTTTAGTAGTACTGTGAAGTAATGCCGGACTAACCCAAACATTAAAGATATTAATACAATAGGTAGGATCACCCATAAACGAATTGCTGGATCTAAAAGTAGCTCAACCATTCTTCCTTCTCACATGTATCTACAAGTCTCATTCTCAGTCTGCAAACATGGGAACCGGGACAATGTTTTAGCCACGCCTATTTGCTAGTCTCAGTCTGCAAACATGGGAACCAGAATGCTGTTTTAGCCACGCCCATTTAAAGATGTCTTCCAACAGTTACTACTATGCAGCTCTGAAGTTATCAGTAGCTCGCTGTTGTCAGAATGTTGGATGGCATGGAATTCATTCTGGTAGTTGTGACATCCTCACTGATCTTTTGAGCCGCTATATAACGACACTAGGAAGAACAACAGCTCAATATTCTAACTTAGGTAAGCAAATGGCCATGTTTGTGTGAATTTTAATTAGCTGTTATTATTATTATTACAGCTGAAAGAACAGAACCAAATTTAACAGATCTTTATCAAACATTTTGTGATCATGGAATTGATCATAACAGTCTTTTAGATTATTTTCAAAATGTTGATACAGGACCTCCCATTTCTCCTCTCCCTTTACTTCCAGTATCTCGTCCACATACACATGTTAATAACGGAAATGAACTGAAGATAGTTAGAAAGAAAACACCTCATGTGGCTGTGGTTAGCTTTGATTCAAAGATGGAAGATGGGTCAGCAGGAGAAGAAATGGAGGATGAAGAAGAAGAGGAGACAATTCCAGGGTATCTGCCTCCATTACCCGATGTTAAGACATATAAAGGTATGTAATTTTAATGATCTATCTATAAGACCATAGATATGAAATGGGACAAGACACTTAATTAATTAATTATGTTAATAATGTGAGAATACAAAGACAATTAATTAAAACAAGTAAGACCCTTGATATTAATTAATTAATTAATTATGAGTAAGGCCTTGATATTAATTAATTAATTATGAGTAAGACCCTTACCGAGACCCTTAATCATCTTAATTACACAGTTGATATTGAAGATACTGAAAGTGGTGTACACATGGGAGAAGAAGGGCTGACCACATCCATTAGCATCAAATCCCCTCCTCACAATAATCACGGATTACCATCTCTGTTTCATTCTCGGACTCTAAGCGAGGGAGATGATGATGCTGGTAGTCGACGAAGTAGTATGTCAGATGAACTTGGTAACATAGGTTTAGCACAACCTCCATCTTACTTAAGACAATCTACAACTGATTCTCAAACCACTGTCGTTTCTGATACAGTGATGTCTCCACTTCTGCTTACAATATCCGAGGACACTTCCTCACCTCTCCCTACAATATCTGAGGATGCTTCCCCACCTCTCCCTACAATATCTGAGGATGCTTCCCCACCTCTCCCTAGAAAATCCAAGGGCACTTCTCCACCTCTCCCTACAATATCTGAGGGCAGTTCTCCACCTCTCACTACAGTATCTCAGGACATTTCCACACCTCTATCTGAGGATACTTGCTCGTGTCTTCCTGAGGACACTTCCCCATCTCTGCCTACAATATCTCAGAACATTTCCCCCACCAAAACTGAACAACTACAAGACTCTGAACAATCTAAAACGATTCCTACCTCTCAGGGACACATTCCCAAATCTAGCCTCAGATCAAAACTCAATCTCACGATTAGTATTGACAAAAATCCAACTCAACCAGTGTCAGTAGGGGAATCCCCTCGCATGCCACAGCTTCACTTAATGAGTCCTATTACTCCATCCTATGTTCCAATTGCCTCAGCTCATGCCACACCCTCTCTCTCACCTCTTAGTAAGAACCCTCCAAGTGCACTTCTAATTTCAAATCCAGCAAGACCAGTTTTACACCCATTATCAACTGTTGTCTCTCCACCTCCTGTTACTTCTAAACCTGTTGCTAAAACCAGTTTGACAAGTTTTGTGAAAACTCCATACTCGCTGAAAGATGTGCAGTTGAAAATGGAGTGTTTTGAAGATACAGGGTCACTTGGAAGTGTCCCAATATCTGCTCAACAAGATATAAAAGAAGCTGTCACACATTTGGATGAATCTTCAACTGTGAATAAAATATCTTCTCCACCTCTTCACTGCCCTACCGAAACATCATCACATGAGTCACTTTCATCCCAAGTTCCTCCTCCTCCTCCTCCTCCTCCTCCTCCTCCTCCTCCTCTAGAGGAACAACCTTACTCACTATCTTCGTCTTCTTCCTCTGCATCATCATTATCATGCAGTCCAATATCACACAATGATTATGAAACTAAAACCCAAATAGAATCACAATCACCCATGATACCTGATAAACAATTACAAACTCCTTCTTTAGATGTGTCAACTGTCTCATCCTATACAGTACCGCCATCTCTCTCTCCATCTCCCTCTCCCCCTCCTCCTCCTCCTCTTCGTCCTTCTTCAAATGTCTCAACCTATACTGTACATCCTCCCTCTCCTACTCCTCCTCCTCCTCCTCCTCCTCCTTTATTAAAAGTATCTACCATCTCAACCTATACTCTACCTCCACGCTCTCCCTCTCTTTCTCCCTCTCCTTCTCCCTCTCCTTCTCCTCCTGCACCTTCATTGAAAGTATCTACTGTCTCAACCTATACTTTACCTCCTCGCTCTCCCTCTCCTTCTCCCTCACCTTCTCCCTCTCCTCCTCCTCCTTCATTGAAAGTATCTACTGTCTCAACCTATACTCTACCAGCACACTCTCCATCTCCTTCTCCTTCTCCCTCTCCCTCTCCTTCTCCCTCTCCTCCTCCTCCTCCTCCTTCATTGAAAGTATCTACTGTCTCAACTTATACTCTACCTCCACGCTCTCCTTCTCCCTCTCCTCCTCCTCCTCCTTCATTGAAAGTATCTACTGTCTCAACCTATACTTTACCTCCACATTCTTCCTCTTGTCGTATGGAAGGTGCAAGTTATAGTTTAACTTCATTATCCAAATCAAAGTCTCCTCTCTCTGTTCAGGAGGAGGAAGATGATGATGAATCTAGTGAGAGTGAGTCTTCAAATGAATCTGTCACGTATCCCGTATTGAAATTGGAGAAGGTCAAATCTTCTAATGTCGGTCATATTTCATCTCAACTTTATCGAGAAGAAAAGCCAGTTAAGATAGGTTCTAAACATACTCGAACACCTTCACCAATATTTTCTGGGTCTAAAGAATTTCTAGGACCCCTTACAGTCAGTATTAAAAAGTGTCCCACTATATTTGGTCAGAGAAACAAGGAGATAGGGCATGAGAAGATTACGCCATTGTTGGATCCTTCCACTCAGGCATGTACTGATGTTATGATTAAATCTTTAAAAAAAGAGAATGTTGATTCAATATTTCCAAAAGAAATTGTACCAGCAGTTGAAGCCACACCCCCTATTCATTCACTAATTGTAAAGGTTAATAAGAGATATCTATCACAAGAGAAATCTCCAAGATCTCTGGGTGATCATGGCGCCAAAGTCACCATTCCCAAGTCAATTTTAACCGGTCATAGTCAATTCAAATCAAGAGGAAGAAGAGGAGGAGGAGGCGGTAGGGGAGGTAGAGGGAGAGGAAAGGGAGGAAAGAAAAGAGAACTAGAATTAGAAGAAGTTGGCTTGGAATCTAAAAAGGTATGTTTTGTTAATTTTTTTTTTAGATTTACTAGTAATATTTGTGTATACCAGATGAAACTTCATCCTCAATCTGGTGATGATAGTAATGAGAAAAAGGAAGATTCCATTTCTTCATTAGTATCTCATCCTCGTGTGATGAAAGTTATGGGAGAAACTCTTACGAGAAGAAGGACTCGTTCCCAAACTGATGACAGTGGTACTGAGTCTGAGGGTAGCAGCCTTAAATTGACATTGAAAATCAGTTCACACTCGGGCAAGCCCAGTGGTTAGTACTATAGTATAGTATGTATTAACTTGTATGAGTCTTTTCATCTGTCTATGTAAGTTCATCCATATATGTATGTATCTATCTATGTATGTTCATCTATCTATGTACACATGTATCTATCTATCTATCTATGTTATTCATATATCTATCTGTTTTAGTTGAGATTCCTTTAAGTAAGAAGCAAGCTATGAAGAGACATCAACATGTATTTAAAGAACAGTCATCTTCACTGCTTCCATCTTCAGAGGGATTGTGAGTATCATGTGATAGTCATCATTGTAGTCATGTGATATAAAATTAATGTTTGTTCTGTCATGTGACTAAACACAATAGTTGCATGACATGTCATTTGATTTGTTTTTGTCATAGGTTGGTTACCTCTTCAGGTCCAAAGAAAGTACCATCTATAAAAATCAAGAAGGTATTTTCACATGATCTCAAACAAACTGGTTAAACCAGTTTTATATCCATCATTAGGTTCATACTCCCTCACCTACTCCTCCTCCTCCTCCTCCGATCACTATAAAATCTTCATTGGTTAGTGTTAAAAGTGAGGGTGGTCGAGGTACCAGTCCAGAGGTATATATATGTCCTACTTGTCAACGTCCAGATGATGGTACTCCAATGATATGTTGTGACAATTGTGACCTCTGGCTTCACATGTGAGTATATGTGTATGTACATGTGTATGTACATGTGTATGTGTATGTACATGTGTATGTGTATGTACATGTGTATGTACATGTGTATGTACATGTGTATGTATATTTGTATGTACATTTGTATGTACATGTACATGTTGTACTTTATATGTATGTGTGTGTACAAGTATATGTATATGTATATCTATGTGTTTCTGTACTGTGTATGTATGTATACATGTATGTATTATAATAATATATAATGCATGTGTGTACATATATAATACATAATTATACATGCACTGCACTATGACTGATCTGTGGATTCTATTGTGTATAGGATTTGTGTTGGACTTACTCTACCCCCTCCCGAAAATGAAACATGGTTCTGTCACAAATGTGCTCGTACGAGCAAAAAGAAAAAAAAGAAGTGATACCATTCTTAGTGGGTGTGTCAGTTAATAAATTAATGAGCTTGTGAATATTAACTAATTCATTATAATCTTGAAATGACATTTCCATGGTAGTAACCATGGCAACTCCAAACCCTTGTTATAATTATAATCACCACCATTTTAATCAAAACAATTTTTATCAATGCTTCTTCTGTCGAGCTGCTGCTAATCGTTGTCTTCTTCTCATACTAAAGAACTGATAAGCGCCTGCCATGTTCCACCGCTGAGGAAGTACACTGATTATGCAGCCCTGTGTAACAGAAATATAATCATAATCATTACATGTTTCTATTGTACGATGAATGAAGAATGTAATTCTAGACTTAACAATACGTTCATTTAGGGTGATGTAACTTTATATAAACTGAGAATGGCTATTAACATCCAGTACATGGATACAACCATACATGTTGATAGTGTATATGGATATAATAGTCACATGTTGATAGTGTTCTTACAGACCTGCAGAGCATGTGTAGTACAACCACATGTTTCATTTTGTATTCCAATAGTAGCTACGGCACTGTAAGCATATGATTCTGCTGATGGTACCCAGGGATAAGGCGTATGAATTCCACTCATATTACTAACCACCAAACCAGGATATACAGTCTATGATGAGAAAAGAAAAAAAATCATATATATATACACCACTTGTGATTTGAACCCAGGACCCTATGTTTCTGGTCACGTGCTCTTAACTACTACGCTACTTGGAGCTTGGACAAAGGGTTCATGTAGATATTCTACTTGGAACTTGGACAAAATAGTACATGCAGATATTCTACTTGGAGCTTGGACAAAAGGCCATGTATAGATACTAGCTCAAAATATACCTTTTCACTAATCGATATGACTATCATAGGCAATTTATTATGCGATTCATCACTTAAACATTAATGATCACACAGCAACATGTGTGTGAATGAAATAGCAACAATACATTATATCCTTCCGTTACAAAATAAGTCCATCTGGTTATTCATTCATCCATCTATCCATCCACACATTCATCCATCCATCCCCTCAATCCATTTTCTATATACCTGTACTATAATACCCTTGGATTGGTATTCATAACGAAGAGCAATAGAGAAATACTTGATAAACTCCTATAATAACATATAGATTACAACTCTCACTGTTTCAGATGACATACATACTTTTGTAGCTGTATAAACATTCATTAATGCCATAGGACCTATTTTAGCAGCCATTGATGACAAATTGATTATAATTCCTTTCTTCCTGTTGGTAAGAAAAACGATTTATTTAATTTCTTGACTTGAAAATGTTTGCTCATCTATAGACTAATTAGTTAACCTTAAAGTCTAATACTACTCCTTATGGATCTTGCCTACCTTTCTACCATTTTTGGTAATACAAGATGAGTCATTTGTATTAGTGTCTGACAATTGACTTCAACAATATTACGATGATGCTGTGTATTTTTGAAAGTTGACAAGGTGATGGTAATCATTTTTTTTTAACTCACTGATTCCTTCATATCACCAACAAACTTTGGTCCTTCTTCAGAGTTGAGTCCGACATTATTTACTGGAATGATAATTACAGTAGTAGCTCAACATTATTACACTATACAATAATACTGGATTACCTAATACAGCAACATCTAAATCAGATATTTCAGCCTGTATATCAGCATATACTGACTGTCCCTCAGTGAAATCAACTGGTATTACACGAACTTCACGATTATAACGATTCTCTACATATATATTATACATATGTATGTGTGTACATGTGTACATGATATTCACACACTAATTTCAGTAGCTACTTTGTTCAGTTTCTCTTCAGAACGACTCATAATTGCTACATTCAATCCACGTTTAGCCAGCTGGAAATAACTAAAATAATATAGGATTCTATATTTTGTCATTTACCTCTAGAGCATATCCACGTCCAATTCCTTCTGAGGCTCCTGTGACAACTGGAAAACAATTGTGACATTAATTAATAATATGTACAACATTTACTAACTAGCCCAAGATCCATACTTCTTCAGGTTAATCCTGGTAATACCACAAGGGGCAAGGATATAAGCATTAAATCCACTAGCTAAATAACTCAAGAGATTTATTGACACATATAACAAATATGCAGCTCCTAGTACAGCTGCTATATTACGATAGAAACAGAACCTCTCTGAAAAGAAGAGATCAACTGCTTGTGTTACTATCTCCATTTTAGGAAAAGTGATTGCTATCAAAACTTAGGTACACCCATACAAGTGAAATAAAACTGACAAGAAGAAACTATATCATACTAATATTAGCTCAGAAACGTACTTATTCGTACAAATTTAAAACATATATATATACATAATAGTTAATTAATTTGAGTTTACAATCATTGTATAGTGTACACAATACCCACATCATATAATAGTCATCTCATTGAGTTTATGATCACTGGTATAATAATATTATAAATAATTATATATTAACATTTTAAATTTAATTATCAGTTCCGGAATTTATGTACTCTATCCTACAAATTCAACTGGTTTAGACAAGCTGTAAACGTGTAAGCTCCATATTTGGCACGAGTTTGCGGTTTTCAACCCTTTTACTTATTGTAAATGATTTAGCCCTAGTTATATAGGTTTATCATTGTACCAGCTGTGCACTCCTCTGGCCTGGACACTTCAGTCTTGTTAATTATAATATTGTAGTTGTATATTGTATGAGGAATTAATGTTGTAATCTAGACCTTCTAGAGCGTATCATAAAAAAATTAAAAAGGGTAAAACAAAAGTATAAAATGGAATCCGTGTTCTTATAGTTCATGAGTTAGTCACTCTTTCGAATACCTTTCTCTTTCATCCACTGATTTTTCTTAGCAAGTAACGCTTTGAATGCCACATTTGTATACAGTCGTTGACCCATTAAATTTGAAATGTAGTGCTGTTTGTGATATATAAATACATGCAGTGACTATCATCAATAATTACACACACACATACACATGATACCTGTATAGCATGTGCAATGCACCCATAAGTTTCATTTTGTACTCCTATAGTAGCTACAGCACTAGAAACATACGACTCCGGAGAAGGGCTCATCAGACTAGTCTTAGTAACACCACTCATAGCTGTGGCCACCAATGCAGGACAGACATTCTACAGAAATGCATAGAAACTTCAATGTCCATCAATCCATCCATTCATCTATCTATCTACTCCTCCCTCTGTTCATTACATACCTGTACTATAATCCCCTTGGATTTGTATTCATAACGAAGAGCATTAGAGAAATAATTGACAAACTCCTATAAAGAAATACAAAGAGGTTTCTAGTGTAATTGTGTATATTTTATTACTTTTGAGGCCGCATATATTGATAGTAGTGGAAGAGGATACAATGAACCAAGTGATGATATATTCACAATGATACCCTTCTTCCTGTAGCAGTGAAGAAATACTGTCCAACCATGTCATCACATGATATACATGTGATATAAATGTGATGCAGCCCCCTTAGATCAAAGATGTATTATTGATGAAATACATATCTTGAAGACCAGGGCTATACCATATTCATAAAAATATCTTACTTTTCAACCATTTTTGGTAATACAAGATGTGTCATTTGTATTAGTGTCTGACAGTTGACCTCAATCATCTTACGATGAAACTAAACAAGAGGACCTGAGAAGTGAAATAAAAATGAATTGTTTAACTCACCATCACTGGAACACCAGCAAAGAACTCAGGATATTGATTGAAGAATCCAACATTATTTACTGAAGAAATTAATATCAACATTATTACACTATACAATAATACTGGATTACCTAATACAGCAACATCTAAATCAGATATTTCAGCCTGTATATCAGCATATACTGACTGTCCCTCAGTGAAATCAACTGGTATTACACGAACTTCACGATTATAACGATTCTCTACATATATATTATACATATGTATGTGTGTACATGTGTATATGATATTCACATACTAATTTCAGTAGCTACTTTGTTCAGTTTCTCTTCAGAGCGACTCATAATTGCTACATTCAATCCACGTTTAGCCAGCTGTATAAATTATTACATGTATATTGCCATTCGTGCATGCAAAATTCAGTACTCAATGCCCAGCATTGATACTGATTCCCAAACTACTCAGTATTGCATCAAAATGATATATATATATATATATATATATATATATATATATATATCTACCATCACTATGAAGCCACATAGCTAACAGTTACAGCTGGCAACCTTACCTCTAGGGCGTATGCTCGTCCTATTCCCTCTGAGGCTCCAGTAACAACTACAAATAAATAAATAACTTTGAGTGATTGTATTTTGATTTTATAGTTACTCACTAGCCCAAGATCCATATTTCTTCAAGTTAATTCTTGTAATCCCCCAGGGAGCAAGAAAGAAAGCATTAAATCCACTAGCTAAAGAACAGAAGTGATTCATGAACACTCGTAAGACATATGCAGCTCCTACTACAGCTGCTATATTACGATAGAAACAGAACCTCTCTGAAAAGAAAAGATCAACAGCTTGTGTTACAATCTCCATGCTATATTTGGAAAGTTAGCCTTATCTTTGTCTTTTTGCGGCGCGCGAATTAATTTTCTTGAGGGGTGTGGTCATTTTCGCAGTCATCTTACTAATTGTAATGGACTAACTCATGCATGTATGTCCTTGATGAAATAGCTGCAAGACTAATTTTATTATTGTATATGAGCTGAGGGGAGCTTAGCCCCCCCCCCCCCCCCCACCCCATTCAGAATTAGTAGTAACATACTTGCAGCACTGCAATGATCATGAAATGATTGCATTGACAAATTTACAATTTACAATACACTATTGAATCACAGTTCTGAATTCAATGTCACTTTTTCTTTTGTTCAGCTGCTAATCTGTGTCTCCTATTATTTAGAAAGACACAATATGTCGCTCTCATGCTAACTGACTGAGGAACTATAGCTGTGAAGTAGTCCTACATTTATGAAATTATGATATACGTACGTATGTATGCCACATATCCTTATACCTGTAGAGCATGTATGATATAACCATTGGTTTCATTTTGTACCCCAATGGTAGCTACAGCCCTTGAAGCATATATCTCTGGCGAAGGAGCCCACAAACGGGGAGAAGGGATTTCAGTCATAGCAGTAACAACAAAACCAGGATACACTGTCTGCAGAGAAAACGTTTTATCTTTTATATACCATAAATAATAGCCAATCTTATTCTCTGTCATTCATCCACCATACCTCCATTCATCCATCAATTTATCATTCATTCATATATCAGTCTGTCCATCCATCCCCTCCTATATATATACCTGTACTATAATACCCTTGGATTGGTATTCATAACGAAGAGCATTAGAGAAATAGTTGATAAACTCCTATGTATGTACATGAAATAAACAAGAAAATGATGTCTCTGCTAACTGTTTCATCGACCATTACCTTAGTAGCTCCATAAATAATTGCTAGTGGTGAAGGACAAATACATATAACTGATGATAAGTTAATAATGATACCTTTCTTCCTGATGGTAAATATAAAATAACTCTGGAACATATTATATAGTTATGTAACTTACTTTTCAACCATTTTTGGTAATACAAGATGTGTCATTTGTATTAGCGTCTGACAGTTGACTTCAATAATATTGCGATGACGCTATTACAAAGGTGTGTGCGAGAATATACGTTATGCACAGAATGCAACAGTATTATTACTGGTACTCACTATCTCTGATACATTTGCGTAGTACTCAGAACCTTTTAAGTTGAGTCCGACATTATTTACTGGAATGATAATTACAGTAGTAGCTCAATATTATTACACTATACAATAATACTGGATTACCTAATACAGCAACATCTAAATCAGATATTTCAGCCTGTATATCAGCATATACTGACTGTCCCTCAGTGAAATCAACTGGTATTACACGAACTTCACGATTATAACGATTCTCTACATATATATTATACATATGTATGTGTGTACATGAGTATATGATATTCACATACTAATTTCAGTAGCTACTTTGTTCAGTTTCTCTTCAGAACGACTCATAATTGCTACATTCAATCCACGTTTAGCCAGCTGGAAATAACTAAAATAATATAGGATTCTATTGTTTGTCATTTACCTCTAGAGCATATGCACGTCCAATTCCTTCTGAGGCTCCTGTGACAACTGGAAAACAATTGTGACATTAATTAATAATATGTACAACATTTACTAACTAGCCCAAGATCCATACTTCTTCAGGTTAATTCTGGTAATACCACAAGGGGCAAGGATATAAGCATTCAATCCACTAGCTAAATAACTCAAGAGATTTATTGACACATATAACAAATATGCAGCTCCTAGTACAGCTGCTATATTACGATAGAAACAGAACCTCTCTGAAAAGAAGAGATCAACTGCTTGTGTTACTATCTCCATTTTAGGAAAAGTGATTGCTATCAAAACTTAGATAACCACTTGTGTTGGAAGGCTTCTGACAGCCTTATCTTTGTCTTTTTGCACAAAGACTCAATAGCTGAGTGGATGCATAGTCTTGTCCTTCAAACTGTTTATCTTAAACAAGTGCAATTATGATAATTATCCCTATCCAAATGGACATTGCATCAATACATCCTTATATGGGCATAATATGGCTAAGCTTTCTAATATGTTGAAATTATATTCTCTGAAAAGAAGAGATCAACTCCTTTCAGTACAATCTCCATCTGAATAGTAATTGCTATCACTACATAGGTACCCATACAAGTGAAACGAAGACTGACATGAAGAAACTACTAATATTGGCTTGAAAATCATTTTCAGTACTTATTCGAACAAATTTAAAACAATTATAAACATTAGTTAATAAATTATGGTGCACAATTCTGCATCTACCTATGCACTATACTACATAATTATAATAGTCATCTCATTGAGTTTTTAATTAACTTAAATATTATATAATGGTATTGATTATTGTAAAATCAATCGTTTCAGATTG
>OX345650.1:457500-477500 GCA_947044365.1 Petrosia ficiformis | reverse complement strand
TTGAGGTATTAGTAATAGTAATAGACAGTGAAGTAATAGTATTTGTAACAATCTCAATGTTGAGGTAATAGTAATAGTAATAGACAGTGAAGTAATAGTATTAGAAACAATCTCAATGTTGAGGTAATAGTTTTAGTAATAGTAATAGTAATAGACACCCAGTAATAGTGTTATTAATAGTAATATATAATCTCAATGTTCAGGTAATAGTAATTGACTTTAGTATTATGTTCATTTATAGTAGGGCCGGTAGAAAGATGTTTTAGTATTGAAGGGAAATGTTTCAGCCAGAAAAGTGTAGACTTACTGATTCTGTTTTTAAGAAACTCATGAACATTAAATACAATAGTCATTTAGTTTAAAACATGAAAGAATTTCAAAATAGTAATTCGTAATAGTAATAAATTATACTGATTTTTAAGGTAATAATAATTGAAATATTTTAGGTATTAGTAATAGTAATAGTAATATACTGACTTTTAATGTAATAATATATTACATTACATTGTAATTGAGCCCATGACTGTGAGTCCCTCTGTTCATTACATACCTGTACTATAATCCCCTTGGATTTGTATTCATAACGAAGAGCGATAGAGAAATACTTGACAAATTCCTATAAAGAAAGAGGTTTCTAGTGTAATTATGTATATCTTTATTAATATATTACTTTTGAGGCTGCATACACTGCCAGTAGTGGCTGAGGGTACATTGACCCAATTGATGATAAATTCACAATGATACCCTTCTTCCTGTAACAGTGAAGAGATATGTGTCAATCATATAATCACATGATATGCATGTGATATACATGTGATATACATGTGATGGGGCCCCAGAGACATATTATTCATGGATGTCTCTTGAGGTAACACCAGGGCCATACCATATTCGTAAAAATATCTTACTTTTCAAGCATCTTTGGTAATACAAGATGTGTCATTTGTATTACTGTCTGACAATTGATTTCAATAATATCACGATGACGCTAATTAAGAGGAGCTGAGAAGTGAAATAAAAATTAATTGTTCAACTCACAGTCTCTGGAACATCAGCAAAGAGCTCGGGATATTGAAGACTGAGTCCGACATTATTTACTGGAATGATAATTACAGTAGTAGCTTAACATTATTACACTATAGAATAATACTGGATTACCTAGTACAGCAACATCTAAATCAGATATTTCAGCCTGTATATCAGCATATACTGACTGTCCCTCAGTGAAATCAACTGGTATTACACGAACTTCACGATTATAACGATTCTCTACATATATATTATACATATGTATGTGTGTACATGTGTATATGATATTCACATACTAATTTCAGTAGCTACTTTGTTCAGTTTCTCTTCAGAACGACTCATAATTGCTACATTCAATCCACGCTTAGCCAGCTGTTCAAATCATGATAATTACATATTATATGATAGTATTACAACAGTTTACACAGAAATTATAATCATAATTATATTATAGCGGTAATTTATCACAGATGAGTTACTTCACAGAATTAATAACAAAAGAACAGGACACGTAGGGATATCAATACCAAGAAAACAAGATTGTAATGGTACCTTAGCAATAAACACAAACTAACCACTTCCACACAACAATCCTACATTACTACTCTTCTTCATTGATAAGTAAATAGTTTATTAATTACAACTAGTAGTAAGTGACCTTTAGAGGTGAAGTGGTTAATTATGCTAACATGGAGAGCCCATATAACATAACTCCTTTAGCTATGAATATTTAATTAGCTTTTGCATGTTGGTACATGTATTTATGCATGCTAAATTCAGTACTCATTGCATACTAATCCCCAGTATTGTATCGAAATGAAAATTATTGGTATTAACTCAACATCATGAAGCCACATAACTAACAGTTACATGTGGCAACATACCTCTAGAGCGTATGCTCGTCCTATTCCCTCTGAGGCTCCAGTAACAACTAAATATAAATTAATAAATAAAATGAAGTATTTTGATTTTATAGTTACTCACTAGCCCAAGATCCATATTTCTTCAAGTTAATTCTTGTAATCCCCCAGGGGGCAAGAAAGAAAGCATTAAATCCACTAACTAAAGAACAGAAGTGATTCATGAACACTCGTAAGACATATGCAGCTCCTACTACAGCTGCTATATTACGATAGAAACAGAACCTCTCTGAAAAGAAAAGATCAACAGCTTGTGTTACAATCTCCATTTTCTGCAAGTGGAGAAACGTGGGTGTAGCTCAATCAGGTGACTGAGGACAGAGCTAGAGGGATGGAGGAATGGATCCAAATGCTTAGTGAGATGGAGCAGGGCTGTGATCCTTCTCAAGAGACTACTGATAAACTTACTACACTTATTAGATTGTCTTTACAAGATGATATTAGGTATAATAATAATTAATAATAATAATAATGAATTAATAATTAATTAATTAAAAGTGATGTCATAATGAGGTGTAATTAAGGGTATTGGACATAGAAAATGAATATGCAAAAGATATCCTGAACATATACTAACATGAGACAATATACTGACTAGTATCGCTGGGTTTAGCAACACTCAGTTTTATGTAATATGAAATTTGGACTTGCTTATATAGCAACAAAGAACTAGGCACAATACTGTAAATGTACAATGAGAAGAGACTATCGTCTGAAAACATTGTGAGATACAATAATATAGTAATAACACATAGAAGACTATCTGACTGAACAACAATAATTATAGTCAATACTCTTAACCAGTGCTGGGAATTAGTAGAGACACCAATATCGATTATTAGTGCACCCAATATCGATTGATTATCGATAATATCAGAGGAAGTAATTAATTACTTGACAGGAAAGATCCCCCACTAATTGGCATGAAAATAGATAATTCGGGTATTATGTTACCAAATATAAAACCAGTTGTAAGTTAAGTTACTAGGATGTTTAAAAAAAACAAATGCCTTGTACTGAATACACATGCGCATAAGTACAAATGGATGGATATCTGGTCACGATATCTAGTATCGCTAAATGTGCTATATCTATAACGATTATCTATATTTCAAGTCCCAGCACTAATTATTACACTGACAACAGTGTAATTATACAGTTAAATATCCTGAAAATATACAGACATGTGTGTAATTATACAGTTGAATATCCTGACAATATACAGACATGTGTGTAATTATACAGTTGAAAATCCTGACAATATACAGACATGTGTGTAATTATACAGTTGAATATCCTGACAATATACAGACATGTGTGTAATTATACAGTTGAATATCCTGACAATATACAGACATGTGTGTAATTATACAGTTGAATATCCTGACAATATACAGACATGTGTGTATACAGTCCTGTACAGACTTGAGGATATCCTGAATATACACTAACATGAGACAGTATACTGAGTTACTGACATACGTATGTACATATATAATTATTATACAAATATATATCCATCAGACAGTCATGTACTGAAAGGCACATTGAGACATTAAAATCTGTAGCTCAAACAATTATAACAGAATATCAACAATCCTCGACAAATGATTGTGTTTATAATAATCTTATTAATCTGATTAAACTATTAAGAAACATATGTGCTGGAGTTCCATCCAATCAGAATGCAGTTGGGTGAGTTGTAATTATACGTACATATACTTAACATACCAACAATACATCAAATACTTACATACAAATGTGTGTGCAATTAATTCATGCATGTAATTATATATATACATACATACATATGCATACATACATACATATGCATACATACATACATACATATGTACATAAATACATATATACATACACTCACATACATACATATATACATACATACATACATACATACATATGTACATACATACATACATACATATATACATACACTCACATACATACATACATACATACATACATACATACATATATACATACACTCACATACATACATACATACATACATACATACATATGTACATACATACATACATACATACATATGTACATACATACATACATACATACATACATACATACATATATACATACACTCACATACATACATACATACATACATACATACATACATACATACATACATACATATGTAAGAGTTATTCTGTTACGTGATCTAGTGAACAGGTGTTTTTGAAAGATATTGTGAACTTCATTGGACATGAAATTGAGAACAGAGAGATTAAAGGTTATATGCATATCATAGACAGTCATAATAGGAAAATACTACACAATACCTGTCCTATTTCATTGTCAAAGGGTACTATAGTAAACAGACATGTGAAAGCAATTATGAATTTTAGTAATAACATACGGGGGTCTTAACACTTCAAACTAAACTATGCAACTTAGATCATGTAACTTGATTAAAAGAGTACAACATGTGTGCATTGTATAAGTATGTATTCACAAGTAAAAACATTCATTATATGTACATATATACATATATACATACATGCATACATACATACATACATCATACATGCATGCATGCATACATACATACATACATACATACATACATACATACATACATACATACATACATACATACATACATACATACATACATACATACATACATACATACATACATACATACATACATACATACATACATACATACATACATACATACATACATACATACAACTCTTGTTTTAGTTAATGTAATTTGATTAACAACATGTTTACTGTATTCATGTACATGTATGTATGCACCAGTATTGAAATCCAAACAGAGAGATTAATAGTTACGTTATTTATGTCTTATTGTTTATACCCCTACTGTAGTAGGGGTATGAATGCTTCTATCTAAACAATGCAACTCGGATTATAATTAATGTAATTTGATTAAAAGATGACAACATGTGTGCGTTATGCATGTATGTACAAACATTCATAAACATAAACATATATGATGATGATAATCATCAGAATCTGGTGATGAGTTGAATTCCTGAGAGACATGTCTTCTGACATTACTTCTCAGAAGATTTACAGAAGATATACAATTATATAAATACATACATACATACATACATACATACATATATACATACATACATACATACATATATACATACATACATAGATACATATATACATACGTACATACATACAATGTACATACATACAATGTACATACATATATATACATACATACATACATACATACAATATACATACATATATATACATACATACATACATGATTATCAGTCATTCTAATTTTAAAATAAATAATAATTTTCATGACAGTAATATCAGAGAGGATTTGAAGTATTTACACAAACCTATATCTATCCCCGTATGTTATACATACAAATTAATAATTAAGAAGACATAGAAATTCATCTTGGCTAATACTTTTTACTAATTAAGGAAATGTGTGTGTGTACATATTATATTTATCACAAAATATGCAGCTCAGATTACAAATTCTGAATAGTATAGATTGTGTCACGGGATGTTTATTACAAATCATATATAAACAAATGAAGAGCATGTAGAGATCAATGAAAACCAAACATATTTGAATATAAATGTATATACATACATACATACATACATACATACATACATACATACACACATACACACATACATGCATATACACAACATACATACATACATATACATACATACATACATACATACATACATACATACACACATACACACATACACACATACATGCATATACACAACATACATACATGTACATACATATACATACATACATACATACATACATACATACTTACATACATACATACATACATACATACATACATACATACATACATACAGACTCTTTTTTTAAAAGTAACACAATAAATAGTTATTTTTGAAAAGAACATCACAGCCTCGGCCCGAAACATTCTTTTAAAAAATAGTGTTACTAGTAAGTTCAAGAAACCTTAAAAATGAAAATTAATTATACCTTGAATAGAATTTTAATTCATGGGAAAATATTTAGCTATTGTATAACAAGTATATATATTATATAACAAGTATATATATTATATAACAATGGCACACCATTGACCAAAGTACATTGAAGCAGATGTAGGTATTATAATTATTGTCAACAATTAACAGTATTTACTCTTACGTACACATAAATACATATATACATACATACGGTATTACATACATACTGTAACATATATACATACATATATACATGTGTACATACATACATGAGTACTACATGATTTAATTTGCCCTGCAGGCACACAGCTGGTGAAAGTGTGCATACAGTTGCTAGGCAACACGTGTGTAAACAATGATGTAATACAGGCCATGATTTGGAGATTGTGTTATCATGACTGTTTTAGGTTAGTGAAAGCTCTGTGATATTTAAGTTGATGAATATTTATAACTTGTTAGAATACTTACACAAGTTGATGACAGTGATGTGGTTAATTTATCATGTATGGTAATATATACATGCATCAGAAATAACACTGAACGAAGGTAGTCCAATAATTTTACCCTCTCATCTTTCTCCTTCTCCTCCTCTTCCGTCCTTCCTTTCTCCTTCTGCCTCTTCCTCTCCTCTTTTCCTCTTCATCCTCTGTCATGATATTAATTCTTAGTTATTTGATTATGTAGTTGTCAATTCACTTCTAAACAAAGTGAACTAATGCCACAGGGAGGAGAAGGAGGACTCATTATTTCAAACATTTTAAAATCGTTGAAAACAGCTGAAAATTCTGAATGGATGTGAGAGTATTTCATCATGTGTTTATCACATGACATTATATCGTTATATCTTCAGGCTCCTCCTGATGGAACACATACTGAATACCTGTCCACTGCAGCAATTATTAGAGACACTGTTGTCTCCTTATGATCAGTATGTATGTATGTATGTATGTATGTATGTATGTATGTATGTATTTATGATCAGTATGTATGTATGTATGTATGTATGTATATATTTATGTATGTATTTATGTATGTATGATCAGTATGTATGCATGAATGTATGTATGTAGGTATGTATATATGTATGTATTTATGTATATATGCATGAATGTATGTATGTAGGTATGTATATATATATATATGTATGTATATTACATACGAACACATGTGTTCTTATTTACAGAGTTATACTGTTACGATTACTACTATCTTATTCTGAATCAGGTAACTGTAACCAGTAAATATTTCAGTCACGTATTAAACTATATGTAAAATATTATGTATTCAGTACATTCTGGGAATGTTTTGAATTAACCACTAAATCAATTTTTAATTGTTAATTCATAACCAGAATACATACACATTGTAAAGAGTCTTCCTATTGCTTCGAGTACTATACATGTAACGATAGCTACAATATTATGAGAAGAATTTAAGAAATATTTAAGCAATTGTCGGAACCCTTTCAATGATAACATAGCAGAAAAGATAATGAATATTACGAATATATCATTATTATACTTATAGGTACAATGTATTACTATACTCATAAATATATTTAGGTTTAATGTATTATTTTCGAAGCAGAAGGAAGATGCGGCGATGAATACCTCCTCATTTTTGAGGGTAGAGCTGAGTATACTCACAGGCGAAAGAAGCCTGCAACCTTTCGATTGCAGGCCACTAGTACCCCATATATAGTTACTCATAGGTGAAAAAAGCCTGTACCACCTAGTGGGTAGTGGGGCTTGAACCTGCAACCTAAAGTGCAGGCCAGCACTTTAACCAGCAGGCCAGCACTTTAACCAGCAGGCCACTAGTACCCCATATATAGTTACTCATAGGTGAAAAAAGCCTGTACCACCTAGTGGGTAGTGGGGCTTGAACCTGCAACCTAAAGTGCAGGCCAGCACTTTAACCAGCAGGCCACTAGTACCCCTAATAAATGATTTACATTAATGTATATAATTATATTAATTATAAATTATTATTTTATATTACAGATGATTTCAGCTCATCACTGGAAGATAAATCGAACACATTTTCAAAAGCACTATCATCAAATCCTAATTTCATTTATTTACAGCAAAAGTACTTCAAATCAGTTCACAATGTACTGAATGAAGATATGCTATCAATATTGAGAGCCTCTGATGATAAGACAGTAGAGGAGGAGAGGATTACTGAGACAAAAAGATCAGATATTGTGACTCTTGAAATATTGATGGCCATTTTGAATATTCTTTGTCAGTGTTCAAGTGAAATCATATATTTAAAAGAAATGCAAAAAGAAAATGAACTGATCAAATCTTCAATAGGTACATATATACAGATAACTATATCATCTATGTTATCAACACACACACTCACAGATCTTTTAAGACAGTTGTCTGTTAGTGATGGTAGCATATCATCAGCTCGTCATAGAACTCAACTCCCGCAAGTTGAAGTAGACCAACACACCAGTATCGTGTTTGGATTAAAAAGAGATATTGTTCGTCTCATTGGAAATTTGTGTTTCAAATATAAACCCAATCAAGATTTGGTAAGAAATATTGTCTGTCTGTCTGTATGTATGCATGCATGTATGTATGTATGTATGTATGTATGTATGTATGTATGTATGTATGTATGTATGTATTTATGTATATATCTTTGTATGTATATATCTTTGTATGTATGTATGTATGTATGTATGTATGTATGTATGTATGCATATATGTATGTATGTATGTATGTATGTATGTATGTATGTATGTATGTATGTATGTATGTATGTATGTATGTATGTATGTATGTATGTATGTATGTATCACAATGTAGATTAGTGATGATATTCCTTTACTCCTCAATCAATGCAGTATAGATCATAATAATCCTTGTATCCTCTCATTAGTATTTAATTATTAATTAAGGCATAAGGTTGAACTGTTGTGTTGTTTTACTTATTCTTTGTTTCTTTGTAATAGTATTTATAGTATGGTATGGAGGTCACCTTTTGATTAATCACACCTGCCAAGCAACTAGAAACATCCTAAACGGAGGCTAGGAATATGATATAAACCAGATGTCCAAGCATACTATAAATGATAAAGATTATAAACTTTCTTTGATATGTCCATTAGACCTAACCACATCAAATGGTTGCCATGGTAACATATGCTATCCAAGTTTATGATAACAGCAATATTTTAAATTTTTGGCATAAACAAGCAGAAGCCGACACATTGTGTCTGGAACAGTGTCTATAATGATAGTAATAATTTGAACGTGAAGCACCAGTTAATCCAGTTAGTTGATCCATTAATCATATAACATCACACGTGTTGATATTAATTAAATAATTAATATCATAATTATTATAGTTATAGTTGACTAAAACAATGTGCTATATTTAATATACAAAAATCGCAGTGTACTTAAGTTCTTTTTAATATTATGTCTCCCTACAGTCTATATTCTGTTTGTTTGTTTCCAGCTATATTGACTATTTACAATAATGAGATATGAGAATGTGTTGGTATCACAAGCATTTAGATTATAATCTAAATTAACCATTCTTTTGGTTCACATAGCAATGCACTATTTAGTTATTTGTTAATTAAATAAATTTGTCACTTGGCTTTGTATATGTACACAAACATTTAGTAATTAGTATTGTAAGAATTGTGGAGTCAGTATATTTAAATATGAGTAAGTCCTCATTATTATTATTATTAATTATATCAAAGGATTAAATATTGTAGGTCTCTCTATTTATTTGTTTGTTTGTGTCTCCGACTATTCAGTGATAAACAATACTGTTTATATATAATAACAACAAAAGAATAGATATTCAACAAGCTACAGCCCGCACATTATAAATAGATCCATATATAGTCAAGTTTACGTTACACAATGTCACGTACGAACTTCTAGTGATTCATTAAATGGATTAAGTCATATGTCTATATTTGATGCTTCATTATGTACAATAATTACATCATGCTTATTGGGAAATCTGAACATGTAATTCCAAGTATTTTAATAATATTATTATTATATGATTTCGTTTAATTATGGTTATATGCAATATATATTTTAATCAAGACTAATTATGTCAATTAATATGATATTTTAATAAGGAGTGAGTCTCTAGCTGCTTCAAGTTTAGGCCTGAGACTCATTCCTAAACTCATTCCTTAGTAAGGTATCGTTTGTTCCAAAATAGTAACACTAGATGAATATCATTCCAAAACCGTAAGTCTCATTCTCAAGAGGTAACACTTGATGAGTATCATTCCAAAACCGTAAGCCTCATTCCCAAGAGGTAACACTTGATGAGTATCATTCCAAAACCGTAAGTCTCATTCCTAAGAGGTAACACTTGATGAGTATCATTCCAACACAGTAAGTCTTGTTTCCATAGAAAGTCTGAGGGATTAAAGTCTCAGTTGTTAATTAATGATTTCAAAGGAACTAGTATCATGTAATAGACTATGTGTCTTATCTAATATATGGTCACTACGTAGATGGCAGATCAATAGATATCCTTCCTGTACAGATGTTGTGTAGTAATGATGTTTTTTGCTGGGAATCCAGTAATTAATTATACTTGCTCATTAAAATTAATTGTTGGACATATACAGTATGTAAGGATGTAGAAGACATATTGTTGTGTAATAATGGTGTTTTCTGCTGGGAATGCAATGTTTAAAAGTACTATAAAACTGTCCACAAAGTCATTAATATTAATTAATTATACTTGCAGCATTAATTAATTGTTGGACGGACATAGATGTAGAGGATGTAGAGGTCATATAGCTACCATTCATAAATCCACCAACATGTTGAGTATATAACTTAGTAATTCAATAATATATTGTGTTATGTAGGTATATAATTTCCTTCAATATATAGTCTAACGTATATTCATGGGGACTAATTAATTATTCATTGACTAATTAATTATTCATTGACAAATTATGTTATTCACTATACCTAAAATCATGTTTATTCACTAAACTACAACCCTTTTAGTAAGCCTAATATTAACTATAACTAAATTGTGATAAACTAGTCATACTATAACTATAACTAAAAGTGGTCAGTACTGTCATACTAATAACTCAACCTACAGATCTTGAGTGGTTTTTGATTAGCACTGTTTTTCACCTGACTAATTCTCTTTTTATATGTAAATATAATATGTACTTACACACATTTCTTTAAGTTAGCTGTCAAATAAGTAACGAAGTGTGAGAATTAGTTTAATCTGTCTGTTTATGTTGTTTAAAGAGTGTTGGATTCCTCTCATTCATATTATGGGATAGTAAATTAAATATACATGTATCGTGGATGTGCTAAACAAACACAGCTGTGCAGTATATAACTGTGTGACTAATTCGCTGAACAGAGGAATGGATGAATGGATGAATGGGCTGATTGATGGCACATGTTATAAGTATCTATAGGATGTTACAATATGGTACAACAATTTAATTTGACTTAATATATAGATTGGCTGATAAAATATTTTTATTGTCCAAATTGATATGATTATATGTGTAGGTATGTATAGCCAGCCACCTGGCCATGTATGTTAGTTACCATAGTGTTATTGACTATGATAACATGTATATACACATGTTACCATGGTCACCATCACTTCTCAGGCATTTAGTAAGTTGTTTGTACTTACTTATTCGGTATAATTTATATACAATGTGGTATGGAATGCTTTGTGTTATTTAATCTGTGTATATATCTACATAACACACACACACACACACACACACACAACCAGACACTCAATCACACGTGACAGACAAACAAACACGCACATACCGTACACATACACACATACATACACACATATATCCATGTACACACTCACATATATCCATGTACACACTCACATATTTCCATGTACACACACACATATATCCATATACACACACATATATCCATATACACACACATATATCCATACACACACATATATCTTTATACACACACATATATCCATATACACATACGTGCACATATACTTTACATATATATATACTTAATTGTGTGATACTTTATAAATTGATATAATTACTACCTCACATTATTGTCTTTGTAGTTTATGAATAAAGAGAATTATACATGACAGACAATTATAATTTGCAGGTGGTAGTACATAGTAAAATGTAACCATGGTAACGTGATGTTATGTGTCTTAATATGGTGGCATCTGTTATTTACAAGTACATACATACATACTTATAACTAGTATAGTTAATAGGTACATACAAGTCAGTATAAATTAACTCATTATAAAATTTTACATACATCAATTTTTGTTTTTAGGGACATCTAGTATCTTCCAGTGTTTATCTTGTGACACAAATATATACTTTTCCTGTAAAACTATATTTTGTATCTTGTAAATTCTGTACTCACATTCATGATGACCTCAAAATTAGAATGTGATGATGTAATATAGTGTATAGTTTAATGTCATAAAGTTAATACATGATTATACTGTAACTTAAGCAATGGATTGAAATTTGATATACACAAAAAAGAACAGGAAGGATAATTATATGAGAATGGTGCAGGTAAAAAGATTGTTGGTCATTCCAAACTAAAGTTATGAACATTTTTCTGAGGTCATGATGAATATGAATTACCTTAGTATTACGAATTCTGAAGAGCATAGTACATCAGAATGTAATAAAATGAACGAACACGTATAAAAACAAAATCATAGAAACAAAATTAAACTAACCACTTCCTATACATAAGCATAGATATGTCCTATGTATTTTACTATTTACTGTAGCCACATATGTAGGATTTTTATATGAAAGTGGTTAGTTGCTAAGATACTACACAAACTATATAGTTATCTGTACTGAACTACACATATTTCAAGTGGTACTGTACATTTCCTGAATGTTATCAATCAGATATCACTCAGTGGACTGTCTGGGCAATACGTAATGTATGTGAGGATAATCCTGCTAATCAAGCTGTAATTAGCCAACTGGAGCAAAGGGGTGTGGTCAATATGGATGAACTCAACCGAGAGTTTGGATGTGAAGTAGAAATCGGTGAAGATGGAAAATTAAAAGTAAAAAGACATATTAACCATTAGCAGAATTAATCTAATAATGCTATTGACCACAGCTTGACCAGAAATAAATATTTACATAATCATATGAAGTGTTAAATAAATATAAATAATAAGATAATAATAATATTTATATATGATATATGCACAAGAGAAAAACATTAATGGTTGTCTGTGTTATTGATTAACACTTGTACCTAAAGAATGTATATATTTACAAATTATAAATTTAACAAGAGATTTGAAAATATTCATCATGGTATCATTATACATATCAGCAAAAAAAAAAAAAATTAAACAAAAATGAATCTAGATTTATCAAAATGTCGCATCGTTTTTATGATACAAGGTATGATTTATAGCAATCACGCATTTATAATCAACTTCAAATTGTATTTACACTTGTGTCACTAGCTGGTACATTTGTACGTGTCGACTGTAACAGCACAATCATCACAAATGATGTCACAGCACCACACAAAATGACAATTACAGCTTCTTACTACCACGGTTCTTTTCAACGAATATTCTCCTGCACAGCAAAGATCTTCACAAGGTGCTAGGGTTAGATCGACGGATGTTAGTGGCTCAATTCCACTCGAGTGGTACTCAGTTAAAATATTCTTTGGAACACAGCTACGACCCAGAGTGTAGTTTTGCTTATATAAGCACATGTTTTTGGACTTTTTCAAAAACACAAGATGGCTGGTTGATGGTGGCATTGGATCATCCCCAACTGATTTTAAAGACGGAGGCTCATCTTTTTGCACTTGCAGAGACACTTTTATCGACTGGTCATACTTTTGCTTTATGTTTTTGCTAACCGAACGAAGCTCTGGAAGTTTTCTCCAACAGGTCCTGACTGAACATGACCCAGAAATACCATGACAAGTGCACTCTACATCCATTTCATCTTGAACTTCCTATACAGTAGATAAAAGAGTAATTATCATAATTGTACCTTTTTTTAGTAATGTCACACATTCTTCGAATTTAGAATGATTGCTATTTTAAGTTACATAGAGCAAAGAAAAAACAAAAGGTGTCTTTCTATCAGTATTAACTATAATAACTATATCACAGGTCTATTGTAATAACTGTAACTACCTAAAATTGAATTGACCAATAATGGGAATCTGCAGTTAGCTAATTATATATAATTAAAGTTTTGAGAAACTATGATTACATTTATAACTAAAAGTGATCATCTATATAATTTTAAGTGTTGGCATGTAAGTGTATAACCTATGATAATAAACTAATAGATAATATCCTATTAAGAAAATTATTTTTGAAGAATGTCTGATCTTACAGCAGATAACAATGAACTGAATGGACGAAAGCTCCTGCTAACATGGTACAAAAGGTGTGTATTAGTTTGAACATGGAAATAAATTAAAACCAATACAGTATATTCATGTGAATTGTTGGTAGTATTTGGTTACGTATGACCTATAGTACAATACATGTGTACAATATTGATTATAATTATAATTGGATGAATGTAAATATTTAGATTAAATTTCCCATTATGAATAATTCATCACTTACTTTTCTTCCAGCTGCATTGTTGTGCAGGTTCACTAAAGATAGACCCAGGTCTCCATGAGACTTTTCTTCAATATTCTCTGTCTCTCGAACATCAAGAAACATATGTGCGAAATTTGCTCCAAATTCTACATCATCGCTGCAGCCTCCCCATTGCCAACCCTGCTGAGTCTCTTGGCCATTGAATCTTGTGTCACAGCCACAGTTAATTATTCTTCCATCGGAACATGCTTTTGTGATGACATGTACTGTTGCTGCTGAAGTTAGTGCATGCATGAATGCCGATTCTTTGGTTGCTAAAAAATAATTTGAGTATAATATATATATATATGCCCAATAAAATGCTATCTTGTATAGTTTGTATTTGTATATGTATCAATTACATTTGTATGATGCCATTACTTTCATAAAGGTTAATCATCATGCATTAAGTATTGCATTAAGTATTGCAAATGCATTTAACTAAAATAATGTTATAGATTAGGATTAATGACTCACATCTTTTTAAGTCCGAGTAAGGATCACCGATAATTGGAGGGATTACCTCAGTACAGTTCCAACGATCATTTTTAAACTGATCAATGCACTCATCGTGAATCGCATCAGCAATCTCTTGGATGATTGCCATGGCTGCAGGGTACTCCATGCAGACATTACGCTGTGCTTCATTTAAACCTGGACTATATTCACAAAGTAGTTTGGCAGAGAATGGAGTAACTTCTTCTGTTATAAATGCAGCAAACAACCTGCAAAATAAATGAATAAAATAGTTTTATATACACACATTCATTATATTATTTAGGAAAATAAAGTGTTACGTGATCGAGTTACGCGTAACATATATTTATATATACCGAGTTAGTGCATCTGGGGCACTTCCAAAATCAAACTCAGTTTGGTTTGCTTCTTCACAAACGTTTTGGTTGGAGAACAAAACGATTGAAAAGAACAATAGCTGCAAGCAGGCCCTAACAGACCACATTGTGCACTGTTGAGAGTGCTTGTTTGCTCAGCAAATATAATTCTGAGGCCATTTATATACCTTGCTTGCATTATTAATGGGAGTGTTAGTTATGATAAAACCATTATTCTACTCTCTTATACTCCACCTTGTAAAACCACTTACTCACCATAGCAGAAGAACACCATTCATTAGAAATTGCAGATTCCATGACATCTTGCTGATGCAGTACTATTATGCTGTCCTGCAAAAATTATCCTAATTCTTTATCTGGAAATGCACAGATGAAAATGACTCCTAATAGCTTATCTTGTTTAAGATTGCAAATTGAAGTGGACCAACAGAAGATTGCAACCAGCTCTGCTTCTTATAAAGTAACTGTCTTTCATTCCAGTCAAAATATCATTACCTTTTTATGCTATACTACGTAAACTACCTACGCTACATACTCCGACGATACCACGCAATTCAGCGAATTTTAATTACATTATACAAACTACAAACAGTTCAAATTACAAATTATTCTAGCCAATTAAAAATCAAATTAAATTAAATTGTTCAAAATTATGAATCTAATTTACTTTTTAGAAAGTACAAAAATTATTTCAAAAGTTCATTGTTTTTCAAATATTGTACATAATTATCCATATATTTATCAACTGGAGCATTGAGATAAATACCAGTTGGATTCAGAATGGTCTGTGTCAGCTCGCTGCCGATAACTGGTCTCCCTGGAGATAAAGGATGAGCGCCATGAGAAAGGAGAAGGTGAAGAGATACAATAGTGGAGTCAACACTTTTGCTTGCCTCCTCAGCTAGTAATTTTAGGAATGCATTTTCATCTATGGAAGGATAATATCACTGTGTAAAGTCGTATCAATGGAAATAGTACTGTCAAATATTTTACACATCTTTATAGTTAATTATGAATTGAGAAAGATTGTATTTTAACATTATTAATACCACAACAAAATTAATATTGGAGTACAAATAGAACAGAAGAGTTGTTTACAACCCAATGTTATGCATTCCATTTGCAGCTCTGGGAATTCATAACTCTGGGAAAGGATGTTTGTAGTATTAAGGAGGTACACATGGCAATAGCACGGGGCCCCTAAATGGATTCTTTAACTGATGCAAAAGACGTTGTAATAATAGCCAATGATTCAAAATTGCAGTTTAAGCTTTTACTAATACATTATATTGTCGTGATGACAACTGCATAAAATAATTGACCACACCCATCATAAATAATTTGTGACCGAATTTGCGAAAATCAGGCTTATGGGATAAAATTTCAAAATTGATTTTTTGTATTACCTGAATAGAGTATTCAATTAGCTCCAGAATGATATATGATACATCCAAATCACACAAAAGACAAAGCTACAGCGAGGGATTAAACCGTTGTAGTCACAAATCCTTCATTTTGCAATTTTTTAATCAATAAACGTAATGATTAAAAACTTTTTTAGGAGTGGCTAGCGAAGCACAGAGATGTCTCCAAACCTCTCTGAAGGTATGAGTGAACAGGTAAGGTGTTAATGAAGCTTTTTATGTAGTAAAACAGTGATCACCCAAGTAAGCCATAACTATCTATTTTCACTCATATCTCAAAATTAATAATTACCTCATAAGCCTGATTTTCGCAAATTCGGTCACATTTATTAGGTAAAAAATGTTCATGTTGTTAAACATTCAGTCAGGCCTCATGAGTAGTAAGGCCAGCTCTAACATTGGTTAGAATATCATTTACTATAATTCTTTTTTACATAATTAATTACCCAATTTGCTCGAATATAAACCAAGTGAAACTCTAGAGGAATAGATCATAGCCGCAAGGAATAGAGGATAGCCGCAGGTCTGCTATGCAAGTCGACAATACTAACAAGAAAATAATTGAGCAACTGGAAACACGTTATAATGAGTTATGCAATGTACATAGTGACACCACAATTATAGGATACTTAGTGAACAGGTGCATAAGAACCACAATCCATTCAGTAATCGCTACTTAAAGTGTTCAAGTGGTTTGTGGATTGGTTTAAGATACCACAGTCATTCACTAATAATGATTTTACTGTTTGTGGATTTACTTAAGAAGAGCTATAACACCTCCTTCAGTTATCTGATATCATACCAAAGGTCTTGTGAGATTCACAAAGACAACTGCTCATTTCAAGTGTTTAATTTCAAATAATTATGTTTGGTTCAAAAGGATTTATCTTTAGTTGTATGTGTTCTCTTTTGTTACATCAAACATATACACATTTAATACACACAAATGTTATATACACTTACATATGTACATACATACACACACATACTGCATAGACCAAAGCATATATTATTTCATTATCCAGTTGGTGTCAAAGACCATATTTTAACGATAATCCATAGTTTCCTTTAGCTTTAAACTTCAAAGCTTAATTTGACTTAAAGAGACTCAGACAAAACATATTAAGTGTTAAAACCAAAGCCCTTTTCGACTATGATACTCTAATTTGTGTTCACAAATGTCTTCTCAATGCTTTGATATAATCACACAATTGGGTGTCAGGAAGTTTGGGGGGGGGACTTAATTAATTATTGTATACCCAACACACTAATTCTCCAAGTAATAATATTATCGGATGCAGTATATTACCATAGCAACGCAGGTAACTCAACCCGTCCAGTATCACTTTATCATCAGCTCATACCTGTACCCTATACCTGTATATATAGCTATCGCAGCCGTAGGTTACTATAGCAACCAATCGTGTTTACAGACAGGTGACTTAACCGGCATAGCACTGCTTTAGCATCAGCTCATACATGTAACCTACAGTATGTTACCATAGCAACACAATGCACTCAACCTGCCCTCTGTATATATCTATCAATGCAGTATGTTACCACAGCAAACAACAGCAGGTGACTTAACCTGCCTTATAGGCCGGTAATGCTATAGACCTGCTATGCTTTGAAGTTATTTTGTCCCATAGTGGTGATCATGAATGTTATTATTTGCAAATAATATTACATATATATATGTATATATCACTACCTCTAAGCACACTACATTGTATATATATGCATTGTGTATTACATAACTACTTACCTAGAGGTTGAATGGTGTCTAGGCCAGTCCCATTCAATGAGCTAATTACATTAGCCATTCCCTGCATTCCTGAACCTATCATGTGATATATTCCAACATCTGTTGGATTTGTTGGATATATAGTTCCTGTTATAAAATAAGACATTTATTAAGTGAAAGGCTGTAAAATATTTAGTATATTTAGTCTTGAAGGTGGAGGTCCCTCAATAGAACTGCATAAACAACAGTCCACATTGAAGTGGGACTATTTGCATCAAAAATAATGTTAAATACAATACACTATTATGGGATTGCAAGACCATCATTATGAGTACTTCCACAGGGTTAATCCCTGTGAGTATTTCCACAGGTCTAATCCCTATGAGTACTTCCACAGGGGTAATCCCTATGAGTACTTCCACAGGGCTAATCCCTATGAGTACTTCCACAAGGCTAATCCCCATGAGTACTTCCACAGGAATAAATCCCTATGAATACTTCCACAGGGCTAAATCCCTATGAGTACTTCCACACGATTATTATTACTATAACATATTAAGCTATATAAATTGCATGTGTAGTTAAGCTGCATCATTCTGGGGGGTTGGACATGGTGTGAAAAAGAATGTGCATTTGAACTCTATAGAACATGAGTGGAGAAAGCATCTAATACAACATACAGCTTATAGCTGAAATATAACGTTATACAATTGTATTAAAAAATAACTATAATAGATTGTAGATGTGAGGAAGTCAGTACCAACATAATCATAGGGTTAGCTTTCATCCATGTTTCTTACCATTGCTGTTCATCAGTGACAACTCTACTATTCCTTGTGCTACTATATCGACAGGAGTAATGTCAGTATAACCATCATCCCATGTCACACCTGTTGGGTAATGTCTGAGATGGTTCACAGAATATACTAACGCATAGAACCAGTCACGCAGGTTTGCATGACCAGTTTTGCTGTGAGCTCCAACCAGACCTGGTCTGAGGAAATAAAATGTTACAATAACATGTTTGCATGTATGTATGTATGTATGTGCGTATGTATGTATGTATGTATGTATGCATGTATGTATGTATGTATGTGCGTATGTATGTATGTATGTATGCATGTATGTATGTATGTATGTATGTATGTATGTATGTTTGTATATGTATGTATGTATGTATGTATGTGCGCATGTATGTATGTATGTACATATGTATATAAGTATGTATGTATGTATGTATGTATGTATGTATGTATGTATGTATGTATGTATATGTATGTATGTATATGTATGTATGTATATGTATGTATGTATATGTATGTATGTATGTATGTTTGTATA
>OX345650.1:377500-452500 GCA_947044365.1 Petrosia ficiformis | reverse complement strand
TCATTGTACAAGTGAGGAGATGATTTTCAACAGTAAAAGGCTGTGGATCAATAATGATAGATGCTGGAATCTCCCATCCCTGCAATCCTTGTGCCTGTCCTAATGCCCTAAGCTCATTCATATAAAGGTCATTAACTTCAGGAAGATTACACAGGTGTTCAATATCATGAACAATATCTACAATTGGATGTATAATGGGTGTGAACAATGGTATGGGAATGGAATAATGGAATGGGAAACTGGGAATGGTACAATGAATGATCAATGGGTGGAAATAAGGAATGAATGAACAATAAAAAAAGGAATGTAATAATTGAAATAGGAATGGAATAATTGATCAACAATGGAATGGGAATGGAATAATTGATCAACAATGGAATGGGAATGTAATAATTGATCAACAATGGAATGGGAATGTAATAATTGATCAACAATAAAATAGGAATGGAATAATTGATCAACAATGGAATGGGAATGGAATAATTGATCAACAATGGAATGGGATTATGGGGATGTAATAATTGATCAACAATGGAATGGGAATGAGATAATGAGAATGGAAATGGCTACCTGAAGCATCCCTTTCATTGTCCTCATCATTGTTACTCTTCTTCCATTGTTTCAATGCTTCGATATGAGGTATAACGACTGCTACTACATTATTTTGATATATATTTCCATACAAATATACCTGTTCTATAAGGTTACTCCGAGATTCAAACACACCCTCTATTTTCTCTGGTGCTACAAACTCTCCCTGAGCCAATTTGAAAATATTTTTCTTACGATCGATAACTCTTACAAATCCAGGTCTTTCCATTGCACCAATATCTCCAGTACAAAAAAAACCGTTTTGAAACTTCTCATCTGTCTCTTCTTGATTTTTATAATAACCTGAAATCATATATGATGTCTTGACGCACACTTCCCCTCGAGGAGGTTTATCTGACGTGAAGTATCCCATTTCAGGAACATCTCGGAGTCTAATAGTGACATCTCCCATACTCCATTCTCCAGTAGTGATACCTCCAGCCTAAATATAGTAACATAATATATTACATCATATACTAAATATAGTAACATAATATATACTAAATATAGTAACATAATATAATACTAAATATAGTAACATAATATAATACTAAATATAGTAACATAATATATACTAAATATAGTAACATAATATATTACATAATATACTAAATATAGTAACATAATATAATACTAAATATAGTAACATAATATATTACATAATATACTAAATATAGTAACATAATATATACTAAATATAGTAACATAATATATTACATACTATACTAAATATAGTAACATAATATAATACTAAATATAGTAACATAATATATTACATAATAATACTAAATATAGTAACATAATATATACTAAATATAGTAACATAATATAATACTAAATATAGTAACATAATATAATACTAAATATAGTAACATAATATATTACATAATATACTAAATAGAGTAACATAATATATTACATAATAATACTAAATATAGTAACATAATATATACTAAATATAGTAACATAATATATTACATACTATACTAAATATAGTAACATAATATAATACTAAATATAGTAACATAATATATTACATAATAATACTAAATATAGTAACATAATATATACTAAATATAGTAACATAATAATATAATGATATAATACTAAATATAGTAACATAATATATTACATCATATACTAAATATAGTAACATAATATATACTAAATAATTATAGTAACATAATATAATACTAAATATAGTAACACAATATACTACATCATATACTAAATATAGTAACAATATATAGCATCATATTCTAAATATAGAAACAATAAATGACATCATATACTAAATATAGTAAACATTACTAAATATAGTAACATATATTACCTTATATAACTAAATATAGCATAATATATTACATCATATACTAAAAATAGTAACATAATAATTAGATTACATCATATACTAAATATAGTAACACAATTACAGAACATGTACCATATTTATCATTACATCATACAATTGCTACTATTTATAGTAACAGATCTTACCTCTGTTGTTCCATATCCTTCCTGAACTAGTCCATCAAAACAAAATGACAGGAATTTTTTAAGTTCAGCTGGAACAGCAGCTCCACCCACAGCTAAGACTTTCTCACGACCACCAAAATACCCTTTAAACCTCTCTTTCACTTTATCTCTCACCTCATACGGAATATTGAACGGGTCAAAATCAGGTGGAGGAGAAGAAAGAGGAGGAGGAGCAACGATTGTTTCTTTCTTTGTTACATCCTTCGATGTGTCTTCCTCTTTCAAACCAGTTTTTGGAACCTGGTTTTCTTGTCCTGTGTTTGTATTATTCTCCTCAGAACCTGTTAAACTGGTTGTTGGAACTTGTTCTATGCCATTAGAAATGACTTTTTCTATAGTATATAGATATAAATATATTATCACATGTATGTCACATGATATGAGCACTTGGGTGAGTGTGAGTGTGTGTATGTACATGTATATAGATATGTATATATATATATATATAATGTCACATGTACGTCACGTGATATAAGCACTTGAGCGAGTGTTTGTGTGAGTATGTATATCACATACCTTTAATATAGGTTTGATATTCTTGATAAAGTTCTTGTAAATAGTCGTTATATATCATGGCATATATTCTCGGTGTTGATGTGATGACAGTAGGTCTCACCTTACACATGTCATCAAATAACTAAATAAATATATATATATATATTATGTTAAACGCTTTTATCTGTAAGGTTCGTACATGTTCCATGGAGCCTCGATATATTCCACATTTACATCCAGACAATAATGTAAGATGAAAAGACTCTCTTTCTAACATGTGAGATGGAGGCTGGAATGAGAACCACACCCTCTTTACACCCATCATGAATGACTGTAATGTAATAGATTGACATATAAATAGATAGATAGATGGATGGATGGATAGATGGATAGACAGACAGATAGATAGACAGGACATTATATTTTTAAAATAGATACTACTTACAGTTGGAACATGAATATGGTTAAGCCAAAGTTTACGAGAGAAGACACATCCCTTTGGTTTTCCTGTACTACCACTGGTATATGCTATAGTGAATATATCATCTGGGTGGGTCCTATGTATTATATAATAATTATATTTGTATACTCGTCAAACTGGTTAGTATTACTTGAATTGCCTCAGGTCAATAGGTTCTTCCACTCCTTTAGAGATGAGATCAGAAAATAGCCACACCTTTAGGCCACTTCGAACTGGTTTAGTTAAATTACCACACTGTTTTTGATCACTCTGTTAAATGTACATGTATGTACATATGTATGTACGTCCGTATGTATGTATGTACATATGTATGTACATGCGTATCTATGTATGTATGTAATATGTATGTATATATGTATGTATGTACATATGTCTCTATATGTCAGAGCAGGGTGGTGTTGACAATTTTGACACTGGTAATTATATAAAGAAATTATCGTGACAACTTAATACCGACTAACCACGTGTTCTACAATTATTGGCCATGCCCACAAACATTTTATAGGCATCAAACAGTGCCTGAAAAACCAACAACAACTGGTTCACACTACTACAACACTAGATCTAGCTGTAGTGTTTGGCATACTGGAGTATAAGTCAACAAAAAGTAGTTTGTATCAAGTGACTAACGCAAACACAACAACAGTAATACTCCTATCTGTTAGAACCGTGAGCATTTTAGTATTCTCTTGAAATTCGAATTTTTACCTTGAACTATAGCCTTGGTATTGATTTTTTCATTGTAAAATCAATCGTTTCAGATTGAGCCAAAACTGTTTCTAGAGTTAGTTAATGATGTCCTTATTAAGTTTCCAAAGTGGTTTTGATCAATAATATCATCTGTTAGAACCCTTGAGCATTTTAGCATTCTCTCAAAATATTTTGATATTTCAGTAAGCAAACGTTTGTAATACCGTACTGTGGTATAGGAATGAATATCGTGATATAACTAGATACTGGTATACCACCCAGCACTGGTATGCATGCACCTATGAGCGTATGTATGTATGGATGTATGTATGTATGTATGTATGTACGTATATATGCATGTATTCAAAAATGTAAATTTTGTAATTCTATGAATGTATGTAACATGTACATATGTATGTACATTTGTACACATCTATATATAAATTATATATATAATTTTTATGTATATTATTTATAGATGTGTGTATAAACATACTTCTTTAAAGTCTGTGACTATAATCTCCTTTAAAGATGGACATTGTTCTTCAGCAATGGATAGAAACACAGGATATAGATCAGGTGAACACAAAGCTACAGAGGCACTAGTTTGTGATAATATATACGATATGGTTTCCTATAGATACAGCGATAGAGTTATCTAATTGATATGTCTATTAACATAATTACCTCATCACTGGATGCAGTTATACCCACCTGTGTGTAGTGTAACAATACATACATAATTATACATACATACGTACATACATGTATATACATGTACATACATACATATACATATGTACATACATACATACATGTACATACATACATACATGTACATACATACATACATGTACATACATACATATATGTACATACATACATGTACATACATACATACAGTGTTTAATGTTTACTTATCGCTATTATTAATTAAAATTAATATTAATTTAAAAATAACATACATACATATATACATGTACATACCTACGTAGTACATATGTACATATGTACATACATACATATGTACATAAATACATACTTACATGCATACATACATACATAAATACATACGTACGTACTTACATATATACATACATACATAGATACATACATACATACATAGTTACATACATGTACATACATACATACATATATATATATATACATACATATATACATACATACATACATACATACATACATAGTTACATACATACATACCTACATACATACATACATACATAGTTACATACATACATACATACTCACAGTTGGTATTCCCAAGATAGCACAAGCATAGTCAGCAACATACCATTCCAAACTGACCACAGAACATAAAGCCACCATACGTTCATGATCATGTGACATCACATGATTAAGAGCTGAGCTGAGACTAGTTACCAGCTCTTCAACTTCTCTGAACCTAAAATTTGATGAAATAATTAAGTGCTGTAACCATGGTGATAAATTGCTATGAATATTAAATGAAGTATATTTAATCAGAATGTGATTGGTCAATTGAGTAGTCTCATGCGCGCAGACGTTCGATAAGGAGGGAACGTCTGGGGAAACTGCTATTGACAAAGTTGGGCTCTGCACAGATTTGTGCAGACCAATCAGATCAACCTACACTTATGAATATAATTAATATCACATGACGTTCGTGACTGACATATTGAAAATGGCACTCTCTGTTCTACAAAATAACTCTTTTATTTTACATCTTACTTCAGTTGAAGACTCTCCCTCCAAGTTCCTTCGTGATCCAGCATCATTCAAAGAAGTGCTACACGCTAAACAGATTACTGCCATGTTTATTTGACGCCTTGCGTAATGTGTACGTTTATCACGTGACTATTGCAACTAATTAAATTCCATCGTGCTAACTTAATCAATAACAGTTTCCCCAGACGTTCCCTCCTTATTGAACGTCTGCACGCACGAGACTAGTCAATTGAGATATGATGCATATATACATCATTAATTAAATTACTTTAGATATTCGTATCTATCTTTGGATTCCACATATACACCAATAGCCTGACGTTCAGCATAATATCTATAATATAAATATATAGATAGATAGATAGATAGATAGATAGATAGATAGATAGATAGATAGAATTATAGATAGAGAGATAGATAGATAGATAAATAGATAGATAGATAAATAGATAGACAGATAAATAGATAAATAGATAGATAAATAGAGAGATAGATAGATAGATAAATAGATAGATAGATAAATAGATAGATAGATAAATAGATAGATAAATAGACAGATAGATAAATAGATAGACAGATAAATAGATAAATAGATAGATAAATAGAGAGATAGATAGATAGATAAATAGATAGATAGATAAATAGATAGATAGATAAATAGATAGATAAATAGACAGATAGATAAATAGATAGATAAATAGATAGATAGATAAGTATCTTTAATTAAATAAAATTTATCATTATGTAAAAGTGCTTATATTTCAGTTTACAATAATTAATGTAATAATTAATGTAATAATTAATGTAATAATTAATGTAATAATTAATTTAATAATTAATGTAATAATTAATGTAATTATCAATGTATTAATTATTTAGTTATACAACAAAATTTAATTTAACTCACTGAAACATGTTGAGTAGTGTTTCTTCTAACGTATCAGTCTTAACAAGTCTAGTAGTCATAAAATTAGCTCTGTACAAAGATATTAGATATCTTTAATATTCATTACTTTTATCTCATTATCAACTGCTATGAATTATATAATTAGTCCAATTTCTATTAAACTATTAATTAAGCTATCATCTGTTCGTCCATTGGCTTGTCTGTCCATTGGTCCATCCATTCATCTATCCATCCATCCATCCATCCATCCATCCATCCATCCATCCACCCATCCAACCATCCATCCATTCATCTAGATACCCGTTCATCCATTGATACATCTATTTCATCTATTCACTACCTAACTTCAGGAGACAGATCATGAAGATGACCAAGAGCTTTTTTATGAGTATCACCCACTCCTTTCTCATAACAGCTGGCACATATATCATAGCTGACTTCACATTCTCCACAATTGTAACGAGTTTCCCCTTCCTGGGTGAGGCAAGTTGTACAATGACATCATCAATGATAATCAAAATTAGAAGTATTTAGAATATCTCAATATTGCAAACAGCCATTGTACTAATACCATATATATATTACACAATCATTAGATCATCTTTTTGAGCATTATTAGCATTTGAAGTTACCAATACCTCACATTAAAGATAACTGTTATCCAATTGCAGCAACTAGAATCTACATGCCATATTCATGTGTTCAATAATTATTACCTTTATGCCTTCAGAACAGCTATCACATCCATAATGAACATCAACTAGTTCAGGTTTACTGGGTTCACTGCTAAGACTTTCGTCATCTTTCTGTTTTCTTAGAGATGGCAACATGCTACCAAGTTTCTTCAAATGCTTCCGAATTGCCTCTGACATGGTTCCCTTGGCAACACTCTGAGGATCTAATGATACCCACCACGTCTTGAAATACTTACTAAGAAATATAATATGTACAATAATTAATAGATTATAATACAATTATTATATATATAAATATATATACCTCTTGAGGAGTAGAAACAGCAGATCTACAAATGGAATTCCCTAGTGTGCTGTTTCCTCTTCATAAAGGAGGAAAAAGAGGTGGTTCTTTGGTTAGATAAAGAAGGAAACGATGGTAATTATATGATTGCTGCATTGTGGAATAAGGCAGGGCTTTAATGCTGGTTAATTAATAGTTATTAATAATAAAATGTCAGCTTCTACAGAAATACGTCTCCTATCTAAGGTTGTTGCTCTAGTAACTGGAGGAGCATCTGGACTAGGCAAGGCAACAGCTGCAAGACTTGTTCGTCAAGGGGCATCTGTAGTAATAGCAGATTTAGCAAACAGCAATGGTTCACAGGTTGTGAAAGACATTGGAGGAAATAGTATCTTTGTGCCAACCAATGTAAAGAACACACACCTGGATGTACTAGTGAGTATCTCCATTCTCTCCTGCTCCACAGGTTACCTCTGAAGATGATGTTATGAATGTACTAAAGATAGCAAAAGAAACGTACGGAACTTTAAATGTAGCAGTCAATTGTGCAGGTGAGACAATAGGATGGCTTGTAGCTGATTGGACATTATTTAATACTAATTCATAGGTGTTGCTATAGCAGTGAAGACACTGTCCAAGAAAGGACCACACCCGCTTAATGAATTCCAACGTGTTCTCTCTGTTAATGTTGCTGGTTCCTTTAACGTGATAAGATTGGTAGCTGAGCAGATGAAGAATGGAGAAGCTCTGAATGAGGCAGGTGAAAAAGGTGAATTAGCTCACAGGTCATTTAATATTACTTGCTTGTGTGAAGCAAATGTCATTTAATAATTCACTTAAACGGTCATAGATATATTCATCTGTAATTTAGATTCTGAGGTCAAAGGTCATTGGTTTGAATGTTTATCTATTAGGTGTGATAGTTAATACCGCTAGTGTAGCTGCTTATGATGGTCAAAGAGGCCAAGCTGCTTATTCTGCTAGCAAAGGAGCTATTGTAGGAATGACTCTTCCTATTGCACGAGACTTAGCACAATATGGTATACGTGTGTGTACTATAGCACCAGGTACATGTATGTGTGTGTGTATGTATGTATGTATGTATGTGTGTATGTATGTATGTATGTATGTATGTGTGTATGTATGTATGTATGTATGTATGTGTGTATGTATTGATGTATGTATGTATATATGTATGTATTTATGTATGTATGTATGTATGTATGTATGTATATATATGTATGTATGTATGTATGTATGTATGTATGTATGTGTGTATGTATATGTATATGTATTGATGTATGTATTGATGTAACTATAGTATGTAGGTATGTTTTTATATATGTATGTTACATTATTTAGGTATATTCCAGACTCCGATGTTAGCCGGTCTTCCTGAGAAGGCACAGCTCCAGTTAGCAATGGCGATACCATTTCCTCAACGAATAGGAGACCCTGATGAATACGCTCATTTAGTACAATCAATAATTGAAAATCCTGTTCTCAATGGAGAAGTGATTCGATTGGACGGAGCAATAAGAATGCAACCCTGAGTAATAGCATTTATACTTGAAAAAAAAGATAATTTCTAATAATTATTATTGTAGCTTTGAAATTTAATTATATTCTACTAATTGAAAAAAATAACTAATTAACTTACAAAATGTAAATCAGCTACTAATACTAAATACTAAATAAATAATCGTTGAATCTTCAACTGTAAGACTCTTGTGTCTTGGCTAAGAGTGCATCACATGACTTCTTGGCATCACCTAGCAACATGGACGTATTTGGCTTATAGAAAATTGGGTTATCGACGGCAGCATATCCCACACCTAATGTCCGTTTCATTACCACAATCTGTTTGGAGTTCCAAACTTGAAGTACTGGCATACCCGCAATGATCGAGTTAGGGTCCTCAATAGCAGCAGAGTTGACTGTGTCATTAGCTCCGATTACCAGTACCAAATCTGTTTCGGGGAAGTCGGAATTAATCTCATCCATTTCGAGAACTATGTCGTATGGGACTCCAGCTTCTGCTAAGAGGACATTCAGTTGTCCAGGCATACGTCCAGCAACTGGATGTATACCAAATCGCACATTCTTGCCTTGCTTACGAAGAAGATCCACCATTTCTGCAATGGGATATTGTGCTTTAGCGACACACAATCCATATCCAGGTGTGATGATAATATTATTAGCATCACGAATAAGATCGACTGTACTCTCAATATTAATTTCCGTATGAGTTCCAGTAATTTCCATCGGTTTACCACCCAGAGTAGAGAGCGTCCCATAGCCACCAAAAATCACATTAGCAAGGGAACGATTCATAGCTTTACACATGATGTACGATAGTATAGCACCAGAAGATCCAATGAGAGCTCCAACGATAGTCATCAAGTTGTTGTTCAACATAAACCCTTCAGCACACAATGCCCATCCACTGTAACTATTAAGAACAGTAATAACAACAGGCATATCTGCTCCACCTATAGCGGTTGTGAGTGTAATACCCATGATGGAAGAGAGTGCAGCTGTTGTCGAGAGACAAGCCATGTCCCATGTGAATCCGGGATTCATCATGTAATAACCCATAGCTGCTACATTTATCATCATCATACCTGCATTTAAGGCGTTGTGTGCAGGAAATTTGTAAGGATCGGATTTTAAAAGACCTTGAAGTTTTCCGAAAGCAACAAGAGAACCAGTGAAGGTCACTCCTCCGATGTAGGTGCCAAGGAAAAGAGCTGCTTTTGTAACACCTCCACTAGGATCACTCAAGAGGTGAGAAGATTCACTGATATAAGTAGCTAAGCATGTGAGAACAGCTGCTAAACCAACAAATGAATGAAAGGCAGCAACAAGTTGTGGCAGATCAGTAATAGCCATACGACGAGCTATTATCGTACCAATGACTCCACCCATTCCTATACATGCTAACATTTGAGTCATTAGTTCAGGAGAGGCTCCAAGTCCTGCAAGAGTAGCTAACATCCCTCCACTGACACCAATTATACCTAGAGCGTTACCTTGACGACTTGTTGCCTGGGAGGAGAGTCCACTTAAAGCACCCACACAACATAGAGACGATGCCAAATATCCAATTTGTTGGATGTCTGGAAACCCATACATATGTGCTCCCATATACCCAGTTAAGAATGCAGCTGCTGGAATAGCATAGAGGTAGTTGTGTTCAGGTGGGTCGCCAGGGCGACGGAACATGTCCAGCATACGTTGTGTGATGAGAAACCCACCAAAGATATTAATGGAAGAGATAAACGCAGCAATAGCTGCCAGTGTAGCTGGAGTTGAGCCGGGAAAATATCCTCCAGACATACAAACAAGACCACCTACAGCTGTGATTCCAGAGATAGCATTGGTAACTGACATAAGTGGGGAATGTAGGGCAGGAGTTACACCCCACACTGTATGATAACCAACAATACCAGCAAGTGAAAATGTGGTTACCATTGTGTTAAACGCAGGATTTGGTGATATCAGAGCAAGTCCCATTAACCCACCCAGTCCGGCTGTATAGAGAACAGATTTCCTCATAGTAGCTGTAAAAGGATTAATTTCTTCAATCTTCACAGGTTCTGCCTTGACAACAGGGACAGGTTGAGCTGCTGTCTGTTCTTTAGGAGGGGGAGGTGGCCAGAGGAGTTTCCCCTCATTGAGGATTATGGATCCACGTACAACCTCATCCTCTAAATTCACAGTATAATGATTATTATCACCCATTGATAACAGGAGCTTTGAAATATTATTACCATATAATGTACTAGACTGTGTAGGTAGACGACTAGGAAGGTCAGTGTATCCGATATGAGTAACACCTTTGTAATTATAAAGCTCTCCTGGTTTTGTTGTGGCTACATTACCCCCGGCTTCTGCTGCAAGATCAACAACAACAGATCCATCCTTCATTGATTCTACCATTTCCTGTGAGATAAGTTTAGGGGCTGGTTTTCCTGGTATCAATGCTGTTGATATTAAAATGTCTACCTCTTTACATTGCTTTGCAAACAATGCCATCTCCGCTTCAATAAACTCTTTAGACATCACTTTAGCATAGCCTCCAGTTCCTTCGCCAGTCTCCTTCAAACCTACTTCCAAAAACTCTGCACCTAACGACTGGACTTGCTCCCTAACAGCTTCTCGCGTATCAAAAGCACGGACTATTGCACCCATACTCTTTGCTGTCCCAATACTTGATAAACCTGCCACACCTCCACCGATAACAAGGACCTTTGCTGGAGGGACCTTACCAGCTGCTGTTATTTGACCTGTGAAGAAACGCCCAAAGTTGTTTGCAGCTTCAACAACAGCCTTGTAACCTGCAATATTAGCCATTGAACTCAAAGCATCGAAGACCTGTGCTCTGCTGATACGAGGGACACAGTCCATTGCAAGGACGGTGGCATTCTTCTCAGCTAACTTGTCAATAACCTCTTTGTTCTGAGCTGGATAGATGAAACTAATCAAATTGCTTCTGTCTTTCAACAGCTGTACTTCTTCTAAAGAAGGTGCTCTTACTTTAAGTACTATATCCGATCCAAAAACCTCATTCCGCTTTTTAATACTCGCTCCGGCTGTCTCATAATCAGCGTTAGAGAACTTTGCTTCAGCACCTGCCCCATCTTCAACTAAAACATTATAACCCACTTTGGTAAGTGTTAATACGGCAGCTGGACTCAGAGCAACACGTCTCTCATTTAGAAATGTCTCTTTTGGCACACCCAGAGTTAATTTGTTATATGGGATACCTTTTGGAGTCTGTATTGCTTCTGTAGACGATTTAGTGCAGAACTTTCGCACTACTGAACGCACAGTCCCTCCACAAAATACACGATTTCCATGTGTGGGATGTTTGAAGTGTGATAGCGAAAAGTGATATGGTTTAAATACCTGTGTTAGGTTGAACATACTCTCTTGGATATGTTAATCACCTATATATATAGATAAATAGATAGATAGATGAATAGAATAGATTTGTTTTACTAAATACAGTTACATGTATTTAACACCATGTGAATGCCTATTGAAATTCTATTGCTTTTAAAAAGAACAAAAGATAAGTTCTGTTATCAAACATATCCATGTGTGTGTGTGTGTGGTGGGTGGCATATGCATGTACAAACACAATGGTGGAGATTATGGACTAGTTTACAATAAACATGTATTGTTATCTTGCTATTAATATTAAAAGCTGTTGATTATTACTTCATTATATATACTGTTTGATTATATCTGACAATGGTAGAATAAAAACAATACTTCCATAGCAATAAGAGGTAGAGGACATAAATTATTATAATAATATATATATATATAAACAATTAATTATATATATATATAATACATCCATAAAGCATTTCATAACAACAATATATATATATATATTAGATACAATAACTGAACATTACTCACCTCTCGAGATACCACCATCAAGTATGAGAATGTGCTAGGGTGCGTCCAAATCATAAACAGGGCGTTACAATATAATTTATTCATATTCATGAATTTATTTATTAGCTTTATCAAAATAGAATATGGTTCCCACAAGTTACACCCCAACACACAATATCAAGATAGATTTGATTTTTGATTCAATAGTTATTAATATTTTATTTGTCTTGCAAATGTCTCAGCATCTTGATGTGACGATAGTGTCATGTGACCTTTAGGATTCTCTAATAACACAGTACAATATCCCAATCCATTTAATTCAACATCTTTGAATGGACAATGAGGGGTTGTCGAGATTGGTGGAAGGGTTTGTTGGTCAAGAGGAAGCTCCTGTACATATAAACATACTCTGTTATATCACATGACAATCATATTACTAATACATACACACGTAATGTGACTAATACATCAAATGGGCAATGGAAGATTACCTAACTAATTGTCACATGACAATTGCATTTTAATGTCACATGATAGTCATGTTATATCACATGACAACAATTTCAGTGATACATATAACTATACACTAATATGTCACATGATCAGCTTACCTTTTCACTAATAAATATTGTGTTATTAGCAAACGAGAGAAGATCTGTTGCTGTAGTGATGTTAGTAACACCATCCTTCCCTTGTACATAAAAATATAACTTCGTCTTCACTTTAATACCCAGTAGAAGATGAGACTATAGAAATAAATATTGATAGATATAGTATGGTGGGTATGTAAAAATATGTATGTATATGTATATGTGTATACATATATGTACATGTACATGCATGTACATGTATGTATATGTACATGTATGTATATGTACATGTATGTATATGTACATGTATGCATGTACATGCACGTATGTATGACATGTAAACATGTACACATATGTATGCATGTACATGTTACATATATGTGTATGCATGTACATGTATACATGTACACGTATGTATACATGTATTACCTCATGAACAAGTTCATTATATGTAAGATAGTTCTTTCTCTGAGGGTTCTCTAGTAACAGGGACGCTCTAAAACTACCCTCTCCCAACAACGATCCAGGATATAGTTCAATATTTATATATCTACATTTTGGTTGACTGAGTTGATTTGATGGGGGAATGATCCATAGATGAAGAGAAACACCACTTAGTCCTTTCATCTGTTTGATGATAGATTCATATAAATACTCTGTATGTCTGTCCATCCATCCTTCCATCCATCAATCTGTCCATCCATCCATCCATCCTTCCATCCATCCATCCATCCATCCTTCCTTCCATCCATCCATCCATCCATCCATCCATTCATCAATCTGTCCATCCATCCATCCATCTATCCATCCATCCATCCATCCATCCATCCATCCATTCATCAATCTGTCCATCCATCCTTCCATCCATGCATTCATCCATCCATCCATCCATCCATCCATCCATTCATCAATCTGTCCATCCATCCTTCCTTCCCTTCCATCCATCCATCCATCCATCCATCCATCCATCCATCCATCCATCCATCCATCCATTCATCAATCTGTCCATCCATCCTTCCTTCCATCCATCCATCCATCCATCCATCCATCCATTTATCAATCTATCTATCCAATCATACATTGTAACTAACTTTCTGTTCATCTTCTCCAATAAGTTGTCCTAAATCACTCTCAGGGGTCTTGGAACTCAACGGACCTCTGGTAGTGTTTTCTATATATTCTTTATGTACAGAAATAACTCTTTCAATGTCTACTCTACTAGTCTCTATACCAGTTACTTCATATAGTACATCTACTTGATCAGCAGGTTGAAGACCAGCCTAGTAAGAATGAGATTATATATTAACTATCAATTCATTAAATATCCATCTATCTATCCATCCAACATTTACCTAGCTATTCATCTATTCGTTTGTCCGTCTGTCCGTCCGTTTGTCTGTCAGTCTGTCTGTCCATCCATCCATTCATCCATTCATCTAGCCATCCATTTATCACTACCAACTTTCTTTCTGAGCTTTTGAATTTTATTAATGATCTCCCTGGCCACACCCTCGTCCAACATCTCCTGAGATGGTGTGACATCCAAAAGAACCAGAAGATCTTGTTCAGCATGAGCATGATATTGAGATGATAGAGAAGAGTCAACAGCATATGATAACTACAAGATAAATAGAAACATGTACATGCAGTAGATAGATATAAATGGACAGATATAGATAAATAGATAGATAGATAGATAGACAGATGAATGGACAGGCATACAATAGATACATGTAGATACATGTGTAGATAGACAGACAGACATATAGATAGATAAATGGATGGATAGACTGACACATAGATAGATAGATAGATGGATAGAGAGACTGACAGACATATAGATAGATAGATAGATGGATAGATAGATAGACTGACAGACAGTACTGACATGAATATCTTCAGAAGTCAGATTAAAACCTTCCACAACAATTTCTCCTTTCTCCTGAAATACTCTCAACTGATCATCCGGTAATGCTACCAAAGAGAAAACCTCACAAGATCACATAATGAATATCTAATTAACTACCTTTAATAGCAGGGGCAACCTTCTTGAACTCTCCTTTTAATCTCTTCCCAAGCCGATCATTATCAGGCTCAGCTGTAAGTTTGACACCATATTTAGTATCATCTTCAGCTACGATTAGTTTCCTGACGTTCAATTCTTCCAATATATAGTGATTCATGTCTTGAAGCTGACGATGAGATGAAGAGTCTTGATGAATAACTACGACCTCTGGAAGAGGAAACTGTGTGTTTGTGAGAGAGAGGGTTAATGATGGCAAAACCCTTAATATTAATGATGTAAACAAAGGGGTTAGCCCATTCATACCTTAATAGGAACTACTTTCTTATCTCTAATATAACGGCCTAGTTCTATTACAGTTTGCATACGAGAAACTGTTTCTTCTATTTCTTTATTAACAAGATCCTCTCTGTAAAAACAAGTTTTAAAAACCAGTTTGTAACTACAACTATGTTATCCAGGTGTCAGCACTAGTTGCTATGGTGATCACTATGACAACCAGTTTCCTAACTGGATATGTTAATATTGGTCTAGACCTTGGATAAGGATATTCCATGTTAAGAGGAGTTCCTTGTGGCAGATTAGACCATCAGTATCAATCAATCTATCTGTCTGTCTGTCTGTCTGTCTGTCTGTCTGTCTGTCTGTCTGTCTGTCTATCTATCTATCTATCTATCTATCTATCTATCTATCTATCTATCTATCTATCTACCTTGCTCTTGGTAGCATAATGTAATGTACACTAGCATTTGAATCATCTAGTTTCCATGGTAACAGATGACGTAAATTCTGGAACATGTATTCAGTGAGAAATGGTGTGAATGGAGCCATCATGCGAGTCATGGAGTACAACACTGAAAATAACGACTGAATAGATTGTAAACACTGATCCTGTCCTAGGTCACCCTGATTAGTGATATAGAGATAAGAGTTTAAATAACAATATGTATGTATGTATGTAGTTAATTTACTTTGATTCGTTTCCTGTTAAACCTAACATACCAGTTAGTGAGTTGATCTATGAATCTGACTAGACGAGGTATTACTGTATATAATCTATACACTAGAGATAGAAATAGCATCGTTAATTAATAGAGATTAATTAAATATCTCCTGCATCCATCTATTGCTCTTACTTTTCATCTCTTCCTTCACAAATAGAATTAGGGATTGTGTAAATGAGAGAATCCATTGATCCATTATATTAGTAGGAACAAATGAATCATTGTGAGAAAAGACCACACCCTCTTCCTATTATGTATGCAATATTTAACATACATACATATACATATAATGTACATGACATATACAATGTACACGTACATGCCGTGTACATGTACATGTACATATACTTGTACAGTTGTACATATCAAGTATATGTACATGTACATGTACATGTATTGTTTATGCTCACTTTTTCAAGCCTTATAACATTTTGAATGAGAAAACGGTAAGCATTAAACCATGGAAGAAAAACATCCTTTACCACATCCCTAACACCTGGTTCTTGGAACTTTAATGATTCTGCCCTCACAACAGGAGAATTGATCAGATACAACCTAGTGAGGATAACGAATGAGATAATTAACACAAGAGGACATACTCACCTCAAAGCATCTGCTCCATATTTATTAACGATTTCAACAGGATCGGGATAGTTCTTTAAACGTTTACTCATCTTCTGACCATTACTGAAGAAAATATATCATTCCATATGTAAATCTGTCTATCTATCGTACATACATCATCTATATATCCATCATACACACATCCATCTATACTTCCACCTATCTATCTATGTATCTATCTATCTATCCATCTATGTATCTATCTATGTAACTATCTATGTAACTATCTATGTATCTAATGTATGTATGTATGTATGTATGTATGTATGTATGTATGTATGTATGTATCTATCTATCATCACTCACGATGCTAGTATCAATCCATTGATAATAAGGTTTTTATACGGTGGACTATTAAACAGCGCTGTGGAGACGACAAGCAAAGTATAAAACCATCCTCTTGTCTGATCAATACCCTCAGCTATAAAATCAGCTGGAAAATTTGATTCAAAAGTTTTCTTATTCTCAAAAGGGTAATGACTTTGTCCATAGGGCATGCTGGAGTTGGGTTACAATGTCAGATTAATCACATGACAGTCATGTGATAATTATTAACCTTCCACTTTCAAACCAGCAATCAAAGACCTCCAAAACTCTCCTTAGAACACCTTTCCCTCGAAGAGATGGGATTGTTAGATTATCAACACTAAGTGTAGTAATAAAATTATGAAATGTATATACATGTACATAGATAGATGTTTTACCTCTCTCTGTGCAAATCAGTGACTTTAGTTCCCGATAATTGCTCTAACTCATCTATACTCCCTACACAGACCACCTGACATTACACGATAGTCACATGATGAAGCAAGTTACAATATTATAACTAACCTCTTCAAAATCATCTGATACCCATAGAGGAATGGGTGTTCCCCAGAATCTGTTTCGGGAGATAGCCCAATCACGAGCATCCTTTAACCAATTATGAAATCTCTTCTCTTTCACAAACTCTGGGACCCTTATAATTAGTGAAGTAATTAATTGTTAATAAATAACATACACACAATACAGTAATATACATGTACTTGTTATTAATTGGGGTTGTTATCCAGGTGTCAGCACTGGTTGCTATGGTCACTATGACAACCAGTTTCCTAACTGGATTTATTGATTTAGGCTCAGACTTGGATAAGGAAACTCCACAAATATCAACGAGTCCCTTGTGGCAGACTAGGCCTTACAGAACATACTCTAAGCAACATATATAAATGTATATTTACATGTATATGTCCCAGTACATGTATGTACATGTACATGTATGTATTAGATGTCCCAGTACACATATGTACATGTACATGTATACGTTGCAGTACATGTACATGTATTAGATGTTCCAGTATATGTATTTACCAGTAACACTTTTTGTTATTTTCCATTAAATTTTCAACAAGAACTTCAACTTTAACAAACCACGATGGAACAGCCTTGTAAACAAGAGGGGTCTCCGATCTGAAGAGAAGAGAAATATTGAGCATTTCCTAAAAATTACTATTACACCAGGTGTTCTAACCTCCAACAAAATGGATAGCTATGTTTAATAGTTCCCTGATGAACAAGACGCCCATTTGCTTTTAATAACTTCACGATGCCTTTATCTGCATCCTAGATAGATAGATAGATAGATAGATAGATAGATAGATATGTAGTTACACATAGATACATAACTCACAAGAAATATAAACACATATATAAAGATGGATACATACATAGATAGCTGTATCAAAGGTAACATACTTTTACATATTGTCCTTCAAAATCAGTGACTTCAGGAGTGAAACAACCAGATGCATCCACAGGACATACAACATTATCTCCTTTCTTAAATATACCATATCCAGTACATACACGAAAATCATCTTCTCCAAATCCAGGAGCTTGATGTACTACACCTGTACCACTCTCTGATGTGACATATGTATCACTGTAACATAGTGAATGAGGTAATATGACATCACATTGAATGAAGTAATGACATCATATTGAATGAGGTAATATGACATCACATTGAATGAGGTAATATGACATCATACTGAATGAAGATGTGAAATACTGAATGACATCATACCCAATGAGGTAATATGACATCATATTGAGTAAGGTAATGACATCACATTTACAAACTAATGCAAATCTAATTTACCATAATACTCTAAATGCTCCAGTATTTGGGTCATGTGATTTCAGGTGTTCAAAATATGGAAATAATGGTTTGTATTTCTTTCCCTCTAAACTCCTCCCATTCATATTATCCAGTACAGTATATTCCTCTGGTGTCTTGAATAATGACACTAGTCTATCTTCAAGCATAATGTACATCTTATCTGTGGCATTATCTAGTGTAGAAGAAAATCAAGACAGGTGATTAATGGAAGGGCAAAGAGAAAGATGGTTGGACACAGACAGAGGAAGATGAATGGACACACAGAGACAAACCAACAGACGGGCATTATGGTGGATGAGACACTAATATTACACTGACCTTTGACCTTTACATAATTAAAATCAGGATGTACACATAAAGCCAGGTTGCTAGGCAACGTCCATGGTGTAGTTGTCCATGCAATAAGACTAACAGTAGGATCGTCATCAAGAGGAAAGTTAACAATTACTAACAAAAGAATATAAAGATGTTGTCTTTTCACTGATTTAAAGTATATTCATGATTAATATCATTTAAATTTTTAATAGCGCAAGAAATTTTAATTTTACCGGGTGAGTTCGCTAAGCAGTCCAATCGTTGCGACAAAAGTTTACATTCACAAAACAATGTGTGTGTATATATATATATATATGTAACAATAGGTATGATCTGTTGTAGAGTTTAGTGAACTAATGATAGGTTGTAGTTATAGTTATCTAAATCAACATTAGAGTATGAATTATAATTATTATGATTATATATGTCCTTAGTGACAGAAAGATTCTTTTCACACTCACTTGCTGGATCCGACACTTCTTTATAATTCTGTCCAGCTTCAAAATTTGAAAGTGGTGTATGACAAGCTGTTGAGAATGGCATTACCTTGTACCCACGATAAACCAGTCCTTTATCATACATCTGTTTAAATACCCACCTAATAAGAAAAATTAAAACTAGTTAAACAGGTTTGCTAAACCAGACTTACCAGACACTCTCCATAAACCAAGGGTACATGGTCTTGTAATCATTTCTAAAATCAATCCAACGACCCATTCGTGTAATGATCTCCTGTAGTGGATTAAGCAGTGCAAGTAACCACACCCACTTTTAATAAGTAATTACCTCCCATTGTTGAGAATATCTCATAACAATTTTACGACATTCTGCATTGTACGAAGCCACGCCCATTTTAATCACATCCTCAGGACCCTATAATGATGTAATATACAATAACATAACAAGAAACTATATAATTAATCAATTATCAATTAATTATATATTCATTAACAATGAGAACACACCCCTTTCCTCAGACTCATTAAATCAGTTTTTTCCTCCACAAATTAGTCAAGAAGGATGTATCATCATTGGGGAGGGGTGGTTACTATAGCAACTAAAACGTACATACCTTGAGACCAAGAGTTTTGTCAATTTCGTATTCAACAGGTAAACCATGACAATCCCATCCAAATCGTCTCTCCACATGAAACCCACTTTGATGAGCATAACGAGTAACTATATCCTACATATATTAATTAATAATCAATTAATTATATATTCATTATTATTAATCAATCATATGGTAATGCAATACTAAACACATGTATTATCAAATCAATAAGGACGCTTGCTACCTTGTTAATTAGCATAAGCCTATATACTAGACGATTACTAGTAATTGGGTCCATTTTTAAATGCTCGGATTCAGCATGTATTAAATTTCGCAAATTTCCGAGTCACACTTAACGTAGATAGTTAGTTGCTAAAATGAATTCTTAAAGTAGATGTAATTATGCATGTATGGGTGCAGGTTGTTCATAATTAAAACCTTATCTCACTAGACCCTGGGGTAGTATCGCATAGCCAGACCCAACCCTCTGCTACGTGACGGAAGGGTCTGGTGCACTTATTGTACATTAAGTATTTATGAATCATGGTGAAAAGATAAGTAGGTGAGGTTACTACTAAACATATTCACCCATATAAGTGTAACAGCTAATGATATTCATAAGACCACGTATGTGTGTGTAATATCATTGGTTTATGAATATCATTAGCAGTTTGTAACCCACTTATCGCTCACTGAAATTAGATGGAAACACTTGACGAACTAATGTACAGTAAGTCCACCAGACCCTTCCTGTCCCATAGCAGAGGGTTGGGTCTGGCTATGCGAGACTAACCCCGAGGTGTGTCTACAAGGTATGCTCAAGGTAGAGAGTATCCCTTTAAAACCTTTACCTTAATAGTACCAGCTAAAATATGTCCATAATGAGGTAGTCCTGTAGCAAATGGAGGTCCATCATAGAATGTATACCTAGGTCTGTCTTTAGACTGCTTTAAAGATGTCTGGAATGCATCTAATTTCTTCCATAGATCTTGTATCTTCTCTTCTTCCTTGGGGAAGTCATGGTGATCAGATACTGGAGTAACCATATCAGTACTAATGACAATTATTACCATGTGTTGCTGGCGCATGCGCAGATCAACCACCACGTGTTACATTTTTTTTTCAATGCAAAAAAAATTTACAAAAATTGTCATAATGTATTTTTATAAAGCAAAGAACCTATTCTTGAGTCAACATTTTCAGTCTGTGAAACAATTCCCTGAAAAATAATTACAAATAATTATGTATGTACATATACATGTATGCACGTACATGCATTTACATGTATGTAATGAATATATGTATATAAATAATGTAGATATATGTATGTATATATTTTAGTATAATTGTGTACCTGTCTTAATATTAGTAGCTGATTCAGTATTTCCTTCTGTCGTCCACTATCAGACATTCTATTACTCAACGATGATTCCTATAGCAAGCACATATATACATAATGTCACATATACTAGCCTCATTCCCAGGCTCTTTATAGACAGCGGACAAAAGGAGCCTAAATTCAACTGTTGGCGGATGCACTAATTAACATGTACGCATGTAAAATAACATGTGCTATGGTCATGCATGGACTATAAACAGTGGTGTGTCAGTTTGTAGCACACAATAACACAGCCAAGATCTGCTTGGTTTGAACAAGGTCAGGAGATCCGAGGTGATGTACAGAACAGAGATCACTTGGGTATGAGGCTAGTCATATACGTACACAGTACACACACATGTACATTAATTAGCCTCATTCCCATTCCCAGGACCTCATTCCATTAAACATTAAAAGATCTATTCCACACATAGTACTTGCCTTTTTTTCTTCTCTTGATAATACCTCTTGTATTGGAGGTAAACAACAGACACCATTTCTTGAGAAGTTTGTACCACCATTATTATTAGTAAAGACAGGATGAATATCAGGTGAGCAACTAGGAGCCCTATCAATCTGTAATGAAACCGGTTGAGGAAGAAGCGTATTGACAGGAAGATGTGATGTAGAATTTGAGATTTGTGATGGCGGACTTTGAATTATTTCTGGTAGTTTATCTTGGTGATAAAATTTGTGAACTGATTGTGATTGTACAACTGCTTTAGGAGAAATCTCGTTGCTATGGTTACCATCTGTTAATCTTCTTAGGGTTGGTATAGTGGGTGAAGTATTTCCATTGATAATACCACTAGAAATTCCAGTCATTCCACCGGTATCCAGGCTATGAATATCATTAACTTGATCATTATAGTGAACAGGTCTACCTTGTGCAAGACGTCGAGCTACAGCTGGTACAGGAGGAGAAGAGGAAGGCAGAGGATACAATGGAGTCATACCGACATCACCTACTTTCTGTCTGTTCAATGCTCTTGGTAGAGAATGACTATTATTAGTCACATGATGAGTCACATGATCATCCTGACTTTCATTTGAAGATGGCCTATACTGCATCCTCAATCCATTACTATACCCCTTGTTTGGTTGTTTGACCTTTGACCTCACAACACTGTTAGGGACTGGAATCACAGTGGTTTGTCCAGCACGTCTTAGAGCTGGGTTATCCTCCTCTTTACCTTCAGATTCACTGTCTGACTTACCTCGTACATTCTTTTGAAGTTGCTTACGTAGAATATTTTTACGTTGTATACGACTTTCCTTTGACGCAGAAGGTCTGGTATGTCTTGTAGCTACAGGATCACTCCGAGGCTTGTTTCGACGACACAACACATTTGTAGGTTCTTCAGAAGAAGTTGAACATTGATTTGTTTGACTACCTATCATCTGAGCAGATTTTCTATGACGATTTTTATAATTTTTACTGGATTTTTCCTGCAAATTTTGTGATGATTGTATAGGAGGAATAGTATGGAGCGAAGGACTACGAATAACATCACTGAATTTAACAACAGCTCCCGAATGAGTTTCATCTTCTTGATAATATATATTAGACTCTTCATTAATGTAATTAATAGGGTTTTCCTCTTCGTCATGATTAATTATTTCATTAGATATCATAGGATGTGGTGATCTCTTTATTTGCCTTTTAGCATACAGAGAGTTTCTTTCCGCCTCTTTGATCCGTTGCTCCATCAAAGATATTTTCTGAGCTGCATCAATCTGAAAAATAGACTCAAATAATAAAAATAGACTCGAATGAATATAATTATGGTATTTAAATAGAGAAGATGATTTCACCTCCTTTTTTCTCTGCTTTTCTTTTTCTATTTCAAAATCTCTCATCACTCTTTCTCTTTCTTTAGCAAGTCTGATCTCCTCAAATCTGTCTAATTTATCTTGTATCATCTTTTCCTCTTCTTTTTTCTTTCGTTTATCTTCTATCTGAGTCAGCAAAAACTCCTATATGGATTATAAATATATACTAGTAACATGTTACCATGGATACTAAAAGAGTACAAACAGCGTTGGTACTTTAAATGCTCACTAGTCAGCTATTTCATACAGGAGGACAATGAGTAATAAGCAAAGGTCATGCATGTTCACCTTGTCCTCAGAAAAATGAGCATAACCTTAGTTTACAATGACCAACAATCTTTTTGCCTGCACCATTTCCATATAATTATCCTTCCCGTTCTTTTTTGTGTATGTAAAATTTCAATCCATTGCTTCATTATTGAGTTACAGTATAATCATGTATTATCCTTATGACAATACATATAAAGTCATCACATCATAATCTTGAGGTCATCATTAATATAAACAGACTTTAGTACCAGTATTAACACACAGTTAACATACTCTATATTCTAGCTCTTTTATTCTCTTCTCATTCATTTCTCTTATTTTAGTATGATCAACCACATGAGGTATCCACTCTCTTGGACTCTGTTTCATTATACTTACTCCTCCTGATCCTCCATGTATCTGGGCTTGCTTATTAGTAGATGGAAATGTAGAATTCTTCTCCTCAACTTGTTTAGCTAGCAATAAATAATATTAAATATAATTACTATCAGTTTTCTCAGTAGGAATTTTAGTTCGAGTGAGGAAGGTGTGGCTAATTAATTATTTAACCAAATACCATATAATACATGTACACATACCAGCAAACCAAGTGGGGCTAATTAAATTCCACTAATACCCAAGTGATATCACTGAATATAACATGTATTATAAATGTATTAAGATTAGAGCATGGCTTTTGATATTACAGACATAACATATTTTAATACTATAGATTATAGACTTACATAATTCATTTCTCCATCTTATCCTGGCCTCTTCTCTCTCTCTTTTCTCATCTTCCAATCTCTCATCTCCTCCAAACACTATTTGACTCCTCATGGCTGGATGAATCGGACGATTTGTCGTCCCTCGATGATAATTCTCAATACTTCTAGGAGAGAACTCGGTCTGAACTTGAGTGTGTTGAAATGGTGGAGACATTTGTAATGAAGGAATAGCAGAATAGAAATCTTTATTAGGATTATCAGAATGAATTTCTGAATGATTCGGTCTGTGTCCTTCTAATCCAGGTACGTGGCTGTGATCTGTTACAATATGGTTACTAGGATGAGAATCCATTGGTTGACTGGATGATATATTAGAATCATTTGATAATGGTAAGTCTTGTGTGCATTCTCTTAGTAGTGAATTTTGAAGTAGTTTCTCTAAATATTTTTTACTAACAGTTACAATTTCTTCATTTTCTTTATCTAATGGAGTAGATGATTTTGATTTATGTGTTTGAGAAGGTCTCATTCCAGCTCTCATTCTGTATGGACATGAGGATATAAAAAGGGATGTTAACACTACTGAAAAACAAAACCAATATTCATTTACTTTTTTTTATCTTCTTTCTTCTCTAATCTCTTAGCTGCTTCTTGTTTAGATCTTACATGTACAGAATTTTTATTCATTGTCAGGAAGTTCTAAGAGTCAACAAAATAAACTATACATGATGTAAGGACTTTGTGAACCTATTACTTTTGTCTGCTGTTTTGCTGGCACTCTTCTTTCATACTGCATCATCATCTTTCTGATTACTATGTACTAATAATTATTGTAACCATAGTGATAATAAATAGTTCTAATTAATGCACATTAATTGCCACGCCTACAAAAATAATTAATAAAAAATTAATTATTATTATTATAAATATTACATGATTTCATATATTCTGTTCTGTATACACACACACAGAGTGAATAAATTTTACATTATTATAAATTTAAAAAATATCATATGATTAGCAGAATTCATTCTATTTAGGAAGAGAGAAACATGAGCATTGACAAGGTGACCAAGAGGGACATGTAGATCCACCGATTTCTGTTCTTATACCTGAATGTTTTTGAACAATGTTGAGGAACACTAGAATAGATAGATAGATAAATAGATAGATAAATGGATAGATAGATAGATAGACAGCAGGCATCCAGATTAGATTGACAGACAGATAGATAGACAGACAGACAGACGAATAGATGATATAGACAGACAGATAGATAGACAGACAGACAGATAGATGATATAGACAGACAGATAGATAGACAGATCAGATCGGCAGACAGATAGATAGACAGATTCATTAAGCATACCATCTTCCAATGTTGTCATTTTGATTCCCCAGTCCACAATCCCAATTTGGTCTCGGACTGAGTCTAATAATTCAAATAATTCACTAACTATTACATTTTCCTTCTCAAGATGGTATGTACAGGAATCTAGATAACAGAAATGGAAATCTGAATTATTAGTTATAGGAGTGGCTTAGTCTCGTTCCCAGACTCCATTGACTCCGGTAGTCTGGGAATGAGACTGTGTAGAATTCATTTCAGAATATTAATATACATTAATATTATCTTACTAGCATATGTTTCCACGTGAGTTGCTACTCTAAGGTTTCGTTGAATGAATCTCTCAACTTCCGGAGCTTGTCCAGGAGCACAATGAAACTTTAATTGATAACCCGTCCCAAATTTTGCTTTCAATCGCGTTTGTGAACCAAGACAGCAGAGACGTCCATAATTCATAATACCTTAAAATAAATATACATAGATGGATGGACAGACAGACAGACAGACAGAGACAGACAGACAGACAGACAGACAGACAGACAGACAGACAGACAGACAGATAGATAGATAGATAGATAGACAAATAGACTGATATCCTACCAATACGAGTACACAACTGATCAGCTTCTTCCATAGCATGAGTTGTCAGAATTACACTTCTTCCTTCTTTAACTTTTGTAATCACTTCCCATACTTGACGACGAGATGCTGGATCTAGTCCAGTCGTAGGTTCATCAAGAATTAATATGTCAGGAGAACCAATACAAGCCATAGCAACAGAGAGACGTCTCCTCATTCCTCCAGAAAGAGCTCGAGACTTTCGTTTTCTTGCATCATACAGATTGACCTGAGATACATAGATACATGTAGATACATAAATACATACATACATACATACATACATACATGCATACACATACATGCATACACATATACATACATACATATATATACATATATACATACATACATACATACATACATACATACATACATACATGCATACACATACATGCATACACATATACATACATACATATATACACATATACATACATACATACATACATACATACATACATACATACATACATACATACATACATACATACGTACATACATACATGCATACACATATACATACATACATATATACACATATACATACATACATACATACATACATACATACATACATAAATACATACATACATGTACATAATAAATACATATATACATAGATATATACATATATACATAGATATATACATACATAGATACGTACCTGTCGAAGAGCCTTCTCTACAATTCGTCCCGCTTTTCCAATCTTTGCTCCTTTTAATCTAGCATAAAACAGAAGATGTTCTTCGCATGTTAATTCCGGATATTGAATATCAAACTGTGGACAAACCCCCAAGTGACGATGGATTTCTGATATCTAAAGAAGGAATGGATAGATAGATGAATGATTAATATATGAAAAGATGGCTTTTAATTACCTGAGTTGATAAATCGTATCCAGCAATCCTGGCTCTCCCTTCAGTAGGTTCATATAAACCTGTTAATACTGATATTAATGTAGTTTTACCAGCACCTCAAATATAAAGATAATATCAATTATTATTATATTAATACTTACTAATAGACATACCATTTGGTCCTAGTAGACCAAAACATTCATTACGATTAATAGCCAATGAGAATGATTCCACTGCTACATGCGATGATTTGCCACCTGATCCAGAATACTAATAAGAGAAAATTATGAATATATTACAGTGTTTTTGATAAGCTCATATGGTGCACCATTGGCCCAAAGAGCTTCCTATTTGGCACTGCACAGTTCTCTCTTTGGGCCAGTGGCACAGTTAATTATGATTATATTGTCACTAACAGCATTAACTCTTTGTTAATTGGCTCAAGATGTATTCTCAATGGCGCACACACTAACCATTGTTGAGCCAATTTGGCCAAAGCTTCAAAACTTATCAAAAACTCTGATATATTATATTAACTATGACGATAACTAAACCCCTTTTAGTAAGGCATTGTGACTTTTAGTTAACTAACCTCTTTTCTTAATTGATACATTACAATAGGAGACTCGGGAGAGAAGCTTTGTCTTATCATATCTTCTTCCTGTTGTACATCCGGATCAACTTCCTCTTCGTCATTAATATCCACAATAATATTCTGAAGATTAATTAATAATTAATAAAGGGGTGTGCACCTAATTAATTAAATTATAATTACTTTTGATTGATACGTTCTCAAAGAAGTCAATTCATTTTTGGATGATTTTTTCTTCAGACCAATCTTCCTTAGCAACCACAAACATCCATTATAGATCGCTGAGATAAGATATGAATATATCATCATGTGACTATATATTTAGAACAAGAAAAATCTTTATGCTAAGGCCCCTCAACAATTGCAATTGAAAAACTCCAGACCCCCGAAACTTGGAGGGCAAAGGCAACCAAGTAGAATACATAAAACTATGCATACATGACTGCAAAAAGCTGATGGACTTTGAATGACAGATGGATAAAAGAACCTTATTTCTGTAGGTCTGAATAACAGACGGTTTATTTCTGTCCCTCTTGGCCATATATACTATATGCGCATACAATTGTATATAATATACAAATCATAATTACATTGAACACTAAATTCTAATTAATAAGACTGAAAAAGGAAAATGAAAAGTGTTGGTAGACACTGGGAATCGAACCCAGGTTCACTGACTTCAGTGACCCATGCTCTTACCACTGAGCTATGACAACCAGACACCATTATCACTTCACAATCCTCTATAATCTTATTAGACAATGTCATATAAACATACAACTATATGAAGATACCTGTACAGTACCTAATTAATTACCTATAATAGGGAAGAATGGACTCTTCCTCACACCAAATTCACTTGGTAACACATAGCTTAGGTATATGCTCATTAACAATAACAGAATGGTAGAACCAGTTAGATATAATATCGCAGTAGTTACTAAATTGAGTCCATCACTGGCAGATAGAATGTCTATTGTATAACATTGATAATTAGCACAAACAGAATTCATGTAGAATAATATCCTACGAGAGAGGGGTGTGGTTTTATCATGACTATGAATATCATTATATTATGTGTGTGTGTGTGTGTGTGTGTGTGTGTGTATGTGTATGTAAATACATGTCTGTATGTATGTATGTATGTAACTATGTATGTATGTATGTATGTATGTATGTATGTATGTATGTATGTATGTATGTATGTGTATATGATGTGTGTATGCGTGTGTGTAAGTACATATAATACCTGTAAAATGCGAATGGTGGATACATCATATAAAGAGGAAATGGGGTCTTGTCAAAAGGAAAAACCTAACAATGACAAAGTTATTATGATAATGATCTCTGGTATGGTACATGTATCATTGATATAGGATAGCTATATATCTTACCTGCAGTAGTTCTAGTATCAGAGATATCATGACTCCAGCAATAACTAAAATATATCCCACAATGGTTGCTGTACGAGGTCCATTGAAGAAATTAGCAAAGAAGAATCCTAAAACGACTTGCGAGTGTCCCCATAACAAAAATAGAATAATTAATACTACTGCATTAGTCTGAAGAGATGAGAAATGATATGTGAACCATCCTTCTGTTCATCCATCCATCAATCCATCCATCCGTCCATGTATGCATATACATCAATCCATCCATCCATCCATGTATGCATATACATCAATCCATCCATCCATCATGTATCCATCCATGTATGCATATACATCCATCCATCCATTCATCCATGTATGCATACATCCATCCATCCATTCATCCATGTATGCACAATCCATCCATCCATCCATGTATGCATATACATCAATCCATCCATCCATCCATTCATCCATGTATGCACAATCCATCCATTCATCCATGTATGCACAATCCATCCATCCATCCATGTATGCACAATCCATCCATCCATCCATGTATGCACAATCCATCCATCCATCCATGTATGCATACATTAATCCATCCATCCATGTATGCACAATCCATCCATCCATCCATGTATGCACAATCCATCCATCCATCCATGTATGCATACATTAATACATCCATCCATCCATGTATGCATATACATCAATCCATCCATCATCCATCCATTTATTCACCAATAGTCCCAACATACACTCACTTGTGTAAAGATTCTCACTTGCCATATTAAAGAGAGTATAGCAATAACAAGAGCAATAATAGAATATAGTATATAATCAAATATATATGTTATAACCCAGTATGTTGAACGACTAAGACCATTCTGTTCCATCATTATCAGGTGACGTTCACTTTTATCTTTCACCAAAGCAGCTATGAATATCTAATGAAATGGATATATATAGTCTTGCTCTGAGCTACCCACTTGATTAATTATAATAGTATCCTATGAATTTAAATGAATTTAAAATAGTATTTAAAAGCATATGGATAATGATGTCATGAAGATCATTGTAGACGGGAACTGTATTGTACAGTAATGAAATATACTAAAACATTTATTGCGATATCAAAATTGACTTTTCAAATTTAATAATATTATACTATTGTGATGTCATAGAATCTAGAGAATCTGATTGGTTAGCCAGAAATATCGATTAATGCCACCTAAGTCCCGTTTACTCGTTAGAGAGTGCAGGTAGCTGGGATCAAACCAATACTGCTTCTTTAATCACATGACCTTGTGTGTCTTATTTCTTTAGTCACATGACCTTGTGTCTTATTTCTTTAGTCACATGACCTTGTGTGTCTTAATTAATATTTTAAGTGGGTGTGGTTATACTTACAGGGAAGAGAAAGGATACCGAAAATGGATATAGAATACTTCCTAGTATGTTTGTAATATCAATAGTCAGTTCAGATTTTTCACTATGGAGGGGCATGATGTAGGTTGCTATGGTAACGTTATCAGGTTGAGCTGTTTCTGAAATATGATATTGAAAAAATATGAGAATAGTACTTCCTTCCCTCTCAGGGTAACTTACCATTTCTGAGGTGCTTAAAAATACCATTATGTACAATATTAATAATGTTACTCCTGTTTGGTTAAGAAAATTAAAATAGAAAGTAAGAAAGGTTAAAGGTCACAAACCTTCGCTGTATTTCCATGTCAGTGCTTGAATTCTGAAAGTTGTCAATATCTAATCCTTTTAAAGAATACATTGTAATCTCATTAGCAATTATTGTGTAATCCAGTTTTATTGAGTGTTCAGAATTATTAAAATGATTGAAAAATATACCACCATTAGGTTTAATCTGGAATGGAAAGTTAATAACCAATTAATAACTACTTTATAACTACATAATAACTACTTAATAACTGCATAATAACTACTTAATAAATTAATAAATACTTAATAACTACTTTATAACTACATAATAACCAATTAATAACTACTTAATAACTACTTAATAACTACATAATAATTAATTAATAACTACTTAATAACTACTTAATAAATTAATAACTACTTAATAAATACTTAATAACTACTTAATAACTACATAATAATTAATTAATAACTACTTAATAACTACTTAATAACTACATAATAAATACTTAATAACTACATAATAATTAATTAATAACTATTTAATAACTACTTAACGAATTAATAACTACTTAACTACTTAATAAATACTTAATAACTATATAATAATTAATTAATAACTACTTAATTAATAACTACTTAATAACTACATAATAATTAATTAATAACTACTTAATAACTACTTAATAAATACTTAATAACTACTTAATAACTTCTTAATAAATACTTAATGGCTAGTAGCTACTTTAATAACTACTAAATAACTACTTAATAACTAATTAATTAATAACTTCTTAGTAAGATATAGATCAATGGAAGGATAGATAGATCAATGGGAGGATAGATAGATCAATGGAAGGATAGATAGATCAATGGGAGGGTGGATAGATCAATGGAAGGATAGATAGATCAATGGAAGGATATATTACTACCTGTCCAAATACTGAAATTTTACCTTATCGAAATCTCTTCTCTGGACTCGTTCCAGTGTTACGTTGTACTGGGTTTGAGACTGAGCAGTTACTTCATATATCCTAGTTAGATACAATAATTAATTATTGTGTGTGGATATGACTAGTATATTATACCTGTCATACTGATCATCTGAAGCTGTTGTTGACTGAGCTAATCTATTATAATCTTTAACAACCTATAAAGAAATAATCAATCCTTATTTAATGTACATGTGTATTATTGGATATTTCTGTATACTCTTGTATACCTTTGTATAGACATGTGATCGATTACCTTATATTACCTCAATATTAATATTGCATATTACTATTAATAATACTATTACTTGACTGTAACAGTATGAGTAATATTATCATTTTGTATACTTTTGTACATTCTTGTAAACTTCAGTATATTTTTGTATACTTATCTTGGACATTTTTGTATACTCACAGAGAGTAGATGTTTCTGAAGACTTGAAGTATCATTTCCAGTTATGGGAAGGAAAAATGGTATCTCAAGATTATTCCCAACGTACTAAAACATGAGACATAAGTCACATGACAATCATGTGATCATCAACTCACTGCGATATTCTCATCAAAATACCGGTTAGTATAATAATTTGGATTGATAGTAAAATTCAGTGAGAAATTGTAAATCCAGTTTGTGGGAAGTAGTAATGCTATATAAATACAATTATCATTATAATTATACAATTATAAATGACATAAGATTACCCTGTAATCCAGTTCTAGATGTATTTGTAGAAAGTGGTAGATCAACAGATGGATGTCTAGGGAATTGATGAATGAATGGATAGATGAATGGATGGATGGATGGATGGATGAATGAATGGATAGATGAATGGATGGATGGATGGATGGATGAATGAATGGATAGATGAATGGATGGATGGATGGATGAATAATCTGATGGATTGATAGATGAATAGATGAATGGATGGATGGATAGATAGATATATGAATAGATAGATGGATGAATAGATGGAGGGATGAAAGGATGAATGAACGAATGAATGGATAAATTGATAAATGAATTCATAGATGAATTGATAGATGGATGGAAGGATGAATGGAATGATGAAACAATGAATGGAATGATGAAGGGATGAATGGATGAATTGATAAACGTACTTTCCAATATAATAAAAAGGCAGATCAAATAAGACTTGTTGAGTTGGTATTTTAACGATACTTTTCATCAAACCCAAAAGCTCAAACTCTTCTCCTAGCTTTGAATCAATATTTTTAGAGGCCCAAGCATCATTATCAAAATCCACCAGGAAGTTGAAAACAGGATCATAACAACTCTCTGGATAAGTCAAATTGTCCATTGTACATGGTATCGAGTGACCTACATCTATTTATAAATATCACATGACTACATGACTACATCTATTTATAAATATCACATGACTACAACTATTTTATAAATATCACATGACTACACACAATAGGTGTGTTGTAGTTTATTAAATGTGTATTACAAATCCTATAATATTTGTATAATAATTTGAAGTTAATTAACTCATTAATTTTAATAAACTAAACTAAAATCACATGATTTATATATAGACATACTATATATAAGTGAATGTGGTAATTATTACAAATGAATGCACTAAAGTGCAGAACCCTCGCTAAAAAGATGCTACTATGAATGTATGCTTCTCAGCATAAACAATCAACAATGTAACAGGGCGTCATGGGTGTTCCTCATCCGCCTACGTTTGGATTAACCATAATAACGTTACATAGGCGTGACTGAGTAACAATGGCGACGGGTGAAAAAAACCTATTTTTCGACTTTGCACGACTGTATCTTTTCCATCGAAGAGTTTTCTTGCAAATCACTTGGATCTTGCAGTAGACCTAGTGTGCTCTTTCCTTCGCAGCGACCAAGAATCTTCAAAAGTAAGCCGTTGCAAAGATTAGTGGGAACACACACACACACAAACCGATTACTATAACCCTCCGCCTACGCGCTTGGGTTAATAACACCACAGTGTGAAAGAGGTTGGTTCCCAGATTGGAGGTTGGTTCCTAGAATGGGGATTGGGGACTGGTTTATAGATTGGAGATTGGTTCCTAGATTGGGGGTTGATTCCTAGATTGAGGATTGATTCCTAGATTGGGGGTTGGTTCCTAGATTGGGGGGGGGGGGGGGGGGGTTGATGAGGATTGGTTCCTAGATCAGGAGTGCTAAACTTACCCACTGGTATCACAAAGGAATCCGATCCAGGTACAAGAGCTCCATTCTTGTGTAATAAATGATTAATTACAAGTTGTATGATCCCAGCAAATGATATAAATATAATGGGAACTAGCAGTTGACATAGATTAGTTGCAACCGACTTCAACTGTAATGATAGATCTTTGAGGAACTATAAAAATGTAATATTATCCTGTTATCAAAAGGAAGATAAACAGGTCTACATACAACAAAGTACAAAGTGAAGATAGTCATTAGACTCATTCCCAAACTATCACTGGGGCTGAACTAGGAATGGGGATGAGACTCGTTAATGTTTGTCACAAAATCAAAATCTTTACCTATCAAAGTCAATACAGATTTTAAAGTTAGTATTCTCCTTTAAAACAAACAGACAAACAGACACAATCATCTCACCAGAGCAACAAACTGATGCCAGAAAGTGACTTTATTTACAAACTCTGTTTTTTCAATAACAATGGTTGAGTGATTAATAGATCCAATATTACTCCTATGATGGTTCCTATTATGAAGTATTTCTATCTGTGGCTCAAAGTCAGCCATCTTCCACTCATGTAACTGTCATGTGATTTGTAAACGGAAGTGTACTGACATACACGGAGTGACTTCATCGCCGACATACCGAGATAACGGAAGTAATCGGAGAATGGAGTCCTACAGAGTGATGGCTCCTGACGATATCCAACAACTACCAAAGGGGTCTAAACAAGCCTCCCATGCAATGCTATATACTAAATTAAATGAAAAACTGTTTGGAACCTACGATATGGGTTATGCAATATTGGTTAGTGTAACATGTCTGTACCTGTATGCATACGTATGTACATCAAATTATTATGATAGAGCTATCACTTGTTCTGAAATAATGTACTGTGTACATGTACATGTGTATGTACATATTAATTAATGTACTATGTACACGTACATGTGTATGTACATATTAATTAATGTACTATGTACACGTACATGTGTATGTACATATTAATTAATGTACTATGTACATATTAATTATTGTACTATCTACATGTACATGTGTATGTACATATTAATTAATGTACTATCTACATGTACATGTGTATGTACATATTAATTAATGTACTATATACATGTACATGCGTATGTACACATTCTATGTACATGTACATGTGTATGTAATTAGTGTACATACATATGCACAGTTTGTTAATAAACAAGAATTTTAATAAGAATTAGATTTAACTACATGTACATGTAATACAATAATAGTATTTTTTTAATGTATGTTAGATGCAGTTAAGATTTGATGGAACACTTGGATTTACAGGTGGTATTGCTGATGGTAATGAAACTCCAGAACAAGCATGTACTCGAGAGTGTAATGAGGAGCTAGGAGTTACACCATCGGAACTTACAATTACAAAAGAAGATCATGTGATCACTCATTATTCTGACCATACCAAATTCTGTCTTCATTTTTATGCTAAGGAAGTGTCTAAAGAGCTGTTTGTTGATTTAGAAAAGAAAGCGTTACTATCACATGATTGGGGACAAGAGGTGGGCTAATGATTATCATTCCACTATTCCCATTTCAGCTAAAATTCATAATCTCAAATGAAGAGTGCTTGTACCATTGTTTTCTAAGTGTCTATAGAAAAAGTATTTTGCAATTTGATATACACTTTAATAGTTCAGTTTATATAGTACAATCAGGCACTGCTTTTAGAGGTCAGAGTTTTATATGAAACGGGTTTCAAGAAACTGCTAGTACTATGCTGGGAGTATTTTTTAAAGTTATATATATTTTTTAGGTTTTAGGACTCATTCGATGTCCTCTTTATACTCTTCCAAATGGACTGGGATTTCCTGCCTTTTTAAAACATCAGTTTATAGGTAATGCGCGTACTCAACTTGTTACTGGTATTCAACAAAGAGGTCTATTATCAGATGCAGAGCTACAAAAAGCATTGAAGAGAAGTGGAACTGTTGATACTGTAGTGACTGTTACAAGTGCATTTTATTGAGGGATTAGAATTATTCATAGTAATGATATTATTTCATGGTATTCTCAATTGTCTTTGTATATAAGAGGTTTTATATTGTTTTTTTTACCTGTAAGCAACATGATCATCTAAGTGGTTCATGTAATATAATCTTTAAAATTATTTATAGAAGAATCAATTATATCATGTCGTAGTTAAAGAGTAAAAAAAAACTGAGAGTTAGTAAATGATGTAATGAAAATGTCAAACACTAATACCTAATTATTATAATTATTATTAATTCTATTATTATTATATAATCTAGTTGGATCTAAAGATGTATGGAATGGTTCACTCCCACACTCTCAGCTTGTAACAGTTTCTCAAAACATTGTTTATATTGATGTTGAGAAACTGTTAAAGCATTTTGTAGTTTTGATATCTGTGTGTCCAACTCTGTCTTCAGCTGTTTATGTAATCTTAATTCAGATAGACAATACCCTGAGGTAAGGAATCAGAGAAATGGAAGATTGAGATGAAAGAATATGAAGTGAGCAGTCCTTAATTGTAATGTTGAGTTCACAAAATGACACAAAGCCTTGCGTTGCATCATTATGTTATGATAAAATTCTGAAAACTGATCGGTGAAATGTATAGAAAGATAGAATCAGATCATATCTTTATGTTATGTTGCGTCAGACAATGTAAAAGGAAGTGTATTGTACAATACATTCACATGATACAAGGCTTTGTATCATTACAGGAACCACTTTTAAGATGTACCTAGTTTCATTCGAAGATGATTTGTCTGTCTAACTTGTTGCTTGAGTTTTAACTTCAATTTATCAACCTATTTATAAGAAAAAATGGATAATAGTAATGCAGTTATATTCATTAACAGTATACCTTTTTATTGTTACTAATACTTCCATCAAGAGATCCACTTTGTGATGAATTGTGGAGTCTCTTTTCTAACTCTTCTCTGTCATTAACTGCTCTCTCCAGTGTAGACTGCATCTCTGATATGACAGCTTCTCTGTAATGAAGAATGAAAACACTTTGTGACATCTAATAATGTATATATCACCTCTCTATTATCTTCTGTTGAAGTGACCTCTGATCTTCTTTTCTCTGTTCAGCTGCTATTGTCAACTGTTCTTTCAAAGTATTCATTTCAGATTCCAGCAAATCTCTTTCCCTCTCAACTCTTCTAATCTTTAATCTTTCAGTTTCAAGGTCATTATCTAACAAATTGCAGTGATGTTTAAGTTGCCTGTGAGCAGTTTCTAATTCTATTTTCCCAAGTTTCACATCATTGAGTTGTTTATCACGTTCATCATCCATCATTTTCTGCTGCAGTTCTTTCTCTTCTTCATATTCTTCCTGCACTTCCTCTAGTCTGATTCCAAGTACCTCTACTACTTCATTTAAGTGCTGTGTCGTTTCACTAAGGCTTGTTAGTTCCTGCCTCAGTTCATCATTCTCCATTACCAGTTGCTCATTCTCTATTGCCAGTTCCTCTCTATCCTTTGCAAGAGTTTCTTCTTGTGAATATTCATGAGCTAGTAAATATTTCGTAATTACAGTCTTTCTTGCTCTTAACATTTCAACTTCAGCTTGTAGCTGGGAGACGTGACTTTCACATTTACTCAACTGTTCCAGCTGTGATTCAGTGATAGATTGCGTAATTCTGCTATTCTCCTGAAATAAGGAGTTGTTCATCACAACATATTATAGTAATCATATATACATGTGTTATATTATTACCAAGACAAGCCTAATAATAATTCATTCACCAGGATTCACTAATGTAAAGCTAGCATGGATTATAATATCACATTTAATGTTCCTAATTTCAGTGTCCAAGTGCAATGGGTCCCACTTATTTCCAACCCTGCTAACCTCAACTTCTTCTGCCTCCATTTTCAATAGATGTAATACCTCACTTTGTTTATTCACTTCATTCTCCAATAAACCATTCTCAGTCTTAAATGTGATCTCATATTTTGCCAGTCTACTCCTGAGCATTTGGATCTCACTTCTTGTTTCAGTTGACTCTGTTTTCACAGAATCCAAGGTGAGTTCAGCTTGTAACAAATTCTCTTTTAGCTCCTGTTGAACACGATTTAATGAAGACACTTCATTTTCTCTCTCTATAAGTTTCTCTCTTAACACACTCAGTTTAGCCTTAAGAAACGAGAATCAGAAATCATTATTTACTTACAATCATTTCAAACACAATTGTTGCTCACTTGAAACTGTGTCTCTAAGTCTTTTTTGTATCCATCCATAAAATGGCCTTCTTTGTCTCTTTCTGATTCAAGCTGCTTCATTCTCTCCAACTCCATCTGACATTCAACTAAATCTTTCTTTTTCTGGTCAATAACTTTCTCTCCCATTTCTAACTGCTCCTTCAACATACTAATTTGTTCAATATGATGAGTGACTTTCTTTTCAAGATCTACCACTTCTTCTTTTCTTTGTTGACTTTCAGCTTGTGCAATCGTCAGACTCTCGTTTGTTGATTCAACATGTTGCTCTAGTTTACATTTCTCTTCACACATCTGTGTCATAAAAGAACTCAATGTTTCGAAAACCAAATTCAATGCTTTGAATGTCTCTAACATAGTTCTTTCTTTAAGCTGACAGAGATGTTCACTAAGTTTCTCGTGCAGCTCAGACACTGGATTTACCTTTACCTGTTCAACTAGCTCTTCTAACTGGATTATCAAGCTGTCTTTGCAACAACTCATTGCAGTATTCATTAGTTCAATGTCTTCTTGAACAATGATGAGTTCGCTGCCCAATCGCTTTGCTTCTTCTTTAAAAGCATCTCTCTCTTCTTCAAGAGTGGATACAGAGTTAAATATAGATTTGTTCTCGTTGCCTAAGTGATCTTGAATCTTAACCAGTGCTTGCAAAGAACCATGGATCTTTGCCATTTCTGTTTTGTCTTGACCATGCTGTCGTTCAAGTTTCAAACAGGTTTGACGAGCTTCTGCTAACTGCTGTTTTAAAAGCAATACTTCAGTTGCCGGAGAAGTGAATTGAGTTAATGGTGTATACTTTGGTGGAGATTCTAGGTATTGATATGAAAGACTACCAGGAGAAGGTTTAGTTTCATTAACAGAGGAGGATGAAGGGGTCTTGATATCGAAGGACTCTACTTGACTTAGTTCTATCGAAGACTGGAGATTTTCGTTAAGCGAGAGACTTGTATTGAGGAGGTCTTGAAGTCTTGAGTTCTCTTCTCTGAGTTCTTTCTCAGTTTGATATGTCGTTTGGTTTTGTTCCAACTCTAAATCTAGTTTGTTATTTAGATTATCTCTCTCTTCCTGAAGGTTTTTCACAGACGTTTGTAAACTATGGACCTGAAAAATATATAATCGTTCATCAATATCATTGATACAACATTAATTGTATATAACAATTATATGAATCATATTACAATTATTGATACATAAATATCATAATCATTCATGTCACCTGAGAAACAAGTCTTTGTGTGTGATCATCAGTAGCAGTGGATGACTGGATAAGCTCCTAATATTAAATGGATATACAGTAACAACTAACTAATGGATACATCATATGATATAGCCTCAAGCACCTGATGAAGTTTAGATATATTGGTCTCTAGTTCTTGAATTCTGGAATTCTTCTCTTCAAGTAATTCTCTTAACTGTAAACACACCTCTTCTCTCTCTCCTAGCTGTTTTCTCCATCCAGCAACTTCTTCCTCTAAATCTAATATCTAAAATAATGATCGGTTTATCAACTCTTCTGATGAGGTATATATAATAATATTATATTTCTCCCGAGCTTCAGTATTTCTGCTTACTTTTTGTTGTAACTGAGTGTTTGAGGTTTGAGTAGAGTCTAATTGTGTAAGTGTGTTATCAAGATTGGTTACTACATTACGCATATTATCTTGTAACTGGGTAGAACTCACTTCATGATTAAAAGCCATTTCATGAAGTTTACTGTGAAACAGAAGAAATTAAAAATAAATGCAAGAATGAATCATAATTATATATTAAGTACATTTTATAGAACTAGTGTTGTTTTAGTTAACTATAACTAAAACTAAAACTCCTTTTAGTACGTCATTGTGATTTTTAGTTAACTAAACTATAACTAAATTACAAGTCTACTAGGGATGTGCGATACAACTAAATAATAGTATTGCGTATCGCTGCCAAAAATATCACGATATGATACAGTATCACGATATTTGAAATAATATTGAAACACTTATAAAAAGTAAATAAATGTCCTATTTGGATGTATTTGTCAAGAAATGGTAAAAGCAATCAATGAAAGTTATGCTCACTAGCTTTTTATAATTACTTTTAGGTATCAAATTACACAAATTAGAAAAACCATGTTTACTAAACTGTCCATTCCAGTGTATCGATACACCCAAAAGCTAATATTGTATCACGATATTGAACGAAAATATCGATATTTCGATATATCGATACGTATCGCACATCACTAAAGTCTACTGCAATAACTATAACTAACTAAAAATTGGCTAATAATGGCACTTTTAGTTAGTTAACTAAAACTAAAACCCTTTTAGTAAGCCGCCTTATACTATTTTAGTTAATTAACTATAACTATAACTAGTCATACTATAACTATAACTAAAAGTGGTCATTATTGTATGTACATATACATGTACATGTACATACATGTACAAGTATGTACTTCTCTAGTTTCTTTACTCTGCTCTGAAGTTGTGTTCGATCTGTTTCACTTTCTTGGAGCTCCTGTGATCTGTGTACTAATTGTTGGGTTATATTTTCCAGCTGTTGTTGTGAATGATTTTGACTGAACTCTCTAAGCATACTGAGGAAACAAATATAGGTAATGAAGACTTGCTTAAAATAGTTACCACACGTATAGTACCCTCAGTTTTCTCAAATTTAATTATAATTGATTATTAACCATGTCATTATTACAAGTCATGAGCTCCTGTTACAAGTATATATGTATCATTTTTTTGTATTACAGTAAGTACAGCTAGGTAATAGTTGAATTAACTAACCTCATAATTTTAATGAATTAGTTCCACTCTTCTCATATTACTTACCTCGATTCTTTTTTAATCTTCACACACTGTTCTTCACTTGATATTAATTGTGTTCTTATTGTAGTTAATTCAGTATCATTAGAACTCTTCTCTTTCTCTACTGCAGATAAATCTCTCTGTAATTTTATACTCTCATCCTCTAATCTCTTCTTCTCTTTCTTGAGTTGATTAGTTTGAGCTTGACTTAATCCCAATCTTGTTGATAAAGAATCTCTTTCTTGTCGTACGAGAGTGAGTTGATGTTGTAGATCTAAGAGAGCTCTATCGGCCTCTTCCAAATTACCGTCACTTCTTTTTGATTCTTGTTTGAGTTTTAGTAATTCTGATTGGCTATGCCTGTATGATGCTTTGATCTGATTGGTTGATTCATTTGACTCTGATAATTGAGCTTTTAAAGTCTCTATTGCGGTTAGGCTGGAAGTGGTCTATAAAGAATTAAAGATAATTATATAATTATGTACAGTACATGTACTAATTGAATTTGCAATGTACATGTACATGTAATATTTGAATAAGCAATGTACATGTACATGTAATATTTGAATAAGCAATGTACATGTACATGTAATATTTGAATAAGCAATGTACATGTACATGTAATAATTGAATAAGCAATGTACATGTACATGTAATAATTGAATAAGCAATGTACATGTACATGTAATATTTGAATAAGCAATGTACATGTACATGTAATAATTGAATAAGCAATGTACATGTACATGTAATAATTGAATAAGCAATGTACATGTACATGTAACTGCATGTACATTTTACCTGTTGCAACATTTCACTCTTCACATGCTCAAGTTCAGTACTCATTTCTGTCGTTCGTCTCTCACATACTAAGAGCTGTTGATGGAGACGAGTCTAACAAAGAAATAAAGAATTGAGGTCACGTGGATCTACAGTGTCTGAATACAAACAACTAAAGTGTGCATGTGTGACCATAGATAACAGAGTGCTCTATAGATTGTGTTATGTGTGTACAGTAAGGTGTTATCAAATCTACATGTGAATTAGTATACATAGGTAATGAGGTGTGGTGTGATAACATTGAGCTGAGAGACACAAAATGGATGTTGCTTCATTGATAATAGAAGTTGAAACAGAGGAAGAAAGAGAGCCACTCCTGAAACAGAATCAACAAGACCAGCAAAGAAAGGATAATAGTGCTAGAAGAAGAAGAAATCTCATCAAAAGATGTACACATTATTTCTATATTGGACAATGGCCAGTATTATTAATAATAACATGGAGTATTATAGCTAACTTCTTCACAGTTCTTCCTGGAGGAACAGAATCCGACAAATCTTTACTAAACACAATGATATTATCAATTAGTTTGGGTATTAATGGTGCTGTACTGCTTCTCTATCCATTTCTTGGCTGGTTAGCTGATGCATATATAACTCATTACTGGGCAGTAGGTGCCAGTCTATATTTCATCTTACTAGGAATGGTTGCAGCTATAGCATTAAGCGCTGTGTCAGTTTTCTTTCCATTGTATCTACAATATTTAAGCTTCTGGGTGGCTGGTTCAGTAGCATTAGGCACAGCATTGCTAGGTAATGGTATATTCAGTGCAACAGCAATCCAACTTGGTACCGACCAGATGTTAGAGGCATCGTCAGAGCAGTTGAGTTCATTCATTCATTGGTATTATTGGACTACAAAGCTTGGTAGTGTCTTAGTGTACTATATGATAATAATAGTCAGTATTGTTATCCCTAAACAACTTTCAGGTATAGAATTACAATATTTCACTTTGCTACTGGCTATAACACAAGTCGTGTTGACTACTATGGGGATTGCCACATTCCATGCATCTCGACATCACATGTACGTACAAGTGACACGTAGTAATCCTGTTAGTACTATATATCAGGTACTAAAATACACATGGAAACACAAATTACCCGAAAGACGAAGTGCTTTAACATATTGGGAAGAGGATACCCCTGCCAGGATTGATCTCGGCAAAACTAAATACGGTGGACCATTCAGCACAGAGGAAGTAGAGGACACGAAGAGTTTTCTTTATATATTGTTACTCTTAGCTTCATTGTTTGGGTTAAGAGCTGTTGAAGATACTGGTAACATGCTTGATATACACACACCTCAAAATTCCACTCTTGTCCAATTCTTAATAACTAAAAACACAGACTACATTACAGAAATGACTATTATACTAGTGATTCCAATATATCAACTAGTTATTAAACCACTACTTAATAACTACACACCAAGTATGCTCAAACGATTCTGGCTTGGCTTGTTTTGTGGTTTGGTTTCATCTCTCTTCACACTTACAATATTAATGGTCAATGAATATGATATTGGTAACACAGTTTCCTTAGTACTGTTGAGTTGTATAGTGGTTTCTGAAATTCTCAATGGACTGGCCGATCTTCTTGTTTTCTTGACAGGATTAGAATTTATCATAGCTCAGGCACCTCATAGCATGCAGGGGCTTTTAATAGGTCTTTGGTATGCGATGGACCTAGTGAGGATTTCATTGGATGCAGTGGATTTAACTAAGTATGGTAACACAATGGCTACACACATAACAAGATCGTGTATTACACTGGTGTCTCTAGTGATGTATTCCGTTGCAGTGTATTTCTATAAGTATCGTGATAGAGACAATATCGTGGATGCTTATAATCTTGTGGCAGGGAAAATTGAAAGAGCAATATCTCATAGAGTAGAATCACGACAGAAAACATCTGATGTGATTGTTATGAGTGTCAGTGATAATAGTAGCATTAACTCACACAATGAAGATAATTCTAATAATTTTAATGCATTATTTCATAATTTTGATTCAACAGTATAACACGAAACATTTTATGACATCTTTAATATGTTTATATTCATAATAATCTTTTAATAGCAGACATATATGTACTTTTAATTGATATGTAGAGTACATGACTACAGGCCTACTGAGGGGGAGAAGAGGAGGTATTTCCCTGTGCCCAAGCCCCTGTGAGATTGATGGTCAATGGCTAATTTAAACTTAACCTACATGTATGTTACATTTTATGACTATTTTAACCTAAAAGTTGAAAATTTGTCACTCCATTCAGGTTGTAGACCAAGAACTGTGTAGAAATATTCATTAACATATGCAAATAATTGACGATGCCCCTCGTGAATAATTAATTAGGTGAAAATATCTGCTCTCTAGACCAATAATATACCTTTTCTTTTTCCCATGAGCTTCTGGCTTCTGTCTCTCTCTGAAGTGACATTGTTAGATGATCTTTCTCATTTTGAAGTGAAGTTAATTCATATTGTAATTGCTGATTCAACTGTAGAAGCTCTTCTAACTGGAGAGACAGATAGAGAGATCATCACAGACACAAACAAACAAACATATCTAACCTGGTTTGTGACCTCCATTACGCTAGTTTCAACTTCTTGTTGATATTGCTCCATGGATACCTGTCTGTGTGTCTCTATATCAGATAGTCTCTCTCTCAAAGCATCCCTCTCTCTCTCTGTCTTACTAAGAATATCTTGTTGCTCTGATAACTGAAATCGAAGTTCATCATCACTACAAGAATCAGTTAATCCAGTATCAGTATGGGAATGAGCCCTCTCTTGTGAAAGCTGTTGTTTAAGCAAATTCTTCTCACGTGTTGTGGCATCAAGTGCTTCACGCAAAGTAGATACCTAAAAATAATAGTACATAATATATAATATGTACTACATACATGTACTCTATATTGATATAGGCATAGATGAAAATTACTCCATAATGGTTCTATAATCACATTCATTTTAGTTATTCTTGTATTTCATATAACACAATAAATGTTCTTTTATTGTATAACAGATGTACATACTACGCTTCTTACTTGTAATTCAAGAGAAGTTGTATTAAAGAAAGAGTGTGAATGGCTCAATTCATCAGTATTACCATTGTGTGTGACTGTTTTCTGTATAATAGATATTTACACTTGTAATATACATGTACATGATATTTACATGTACATACATGTACATGTACATATATGTACATGTACATTATGTGTATATATTGTGTTGACTGTACTCTCTATAATAGATATTTACACTTGTACATATATACATGTATATGATATGTACATGTATATATTGTGTTGACTGTAGTCTATAATAGAAATTTACACTTGTATATACATGTACATGTACATATATGTACATGTACATTTATATTGTTGACTGTAGTCTGAAATAAAGATATTGTATATACATGTATGTATATGATATGTACATGTACATATATGTACATCTACATGTGTGTATGTATTGTGTGTAACTGTAATCTGTATATATAAACAAAGACATTAACACACACATACATAGATACATGTGTATGTACATGAATGTGTGTTTCAACCTTTCGTTCTGAATTTAATTCATTCTCTAATTTCTCTTTAGCATCTCTTTCTAATTGAGCCTGTACATGTATTAATAACATATATGATATCATTATTACATTCAGTAGCACAATTAACATCATATGTGAATATCATATAGTATAAATAAATAAGGACTTCTTATGTTTATTCTAACACTGCTACAATGACTTTCTGTATTTAATGTGTACCTTTTTTGTGAATATTACTTTTTAAAGTATAGTATAATGGTATTTATTTACAAGAATTTGGACATATATACAATGGCATTAAGGTTGTAGTCTTTTCCGTGGGCGGATGCTACTCCAATCAGTTTCTAGTCTTGCAAGCTTCTTGCTGCATACAATCTGGTTCCATTCTGTATTTTTTGGAAGCCACACCCACCCGGGGGTATAATTATTGGGCCTAAATGTTTTGACTGATAGTTTATTTTCAGAAACAAAGCTAAAGACGGCCCACGGGTGGTGGAGGGGGCGGTGGGTGGGAAACAATGGCGGGTAACTGTAGTTGCTCTCTGAGAAAGATCGGAGTTTGGTAGTGTCTAGAAAGGTAAATTTTATGGTTTCAGTGAAAAGCTACAGAATTCAGCTTTCTTCAGCCTCTTGTAACTATAAAAGTAAAATGAATTTCCAGAAAACGGCTCTATTTGTTTTCTCTAAATGCATTGTACTTGGTGCACGCCATGATTGGTGGGCGTGGCTTTCTCCGTTTTGTACTTATTAAGATGGCAAAAATGGACATTTTATATATGTTTTATCAATTCCAGGACCCTATAAAGGTGATTAGAAGACATGAAGGTTGCCATTACACCAGGTTAGAGTCATATTATATAATATTCTATTTTGAAACTGATTGGAGTCGCATCCGCCCACTCCCTAGTACCACCTTAACAGTTAAACTTAGCAGTATCATTAATTAAGAAAGTTAACATATTAAGGTTGTAGTCTTTTCCGTGGGCGGATGCTACTCCAATCAGTTTCTAGTCTTGCAAGCTTCTTGCTGCATACAATCTGGTTCCATTCTGTATTTTTTGGAAGCCACACCCACCCGGGGGTATAATTATTGGGCCTAAATGTTTTGACTGATAGTTTATTTTCAGAAACAAAGCTAAAGACGGCCCACGGGTGGTGGAGGGGGCGGTGGGTGGGAAACAATGGCGGGTAACTGTAGTTGCTCTCTGAGAAAGATCGGAGTTTGGTAGTGTCTAGAAAGGTAAATTTTATGGTTTCAGTGAAAAGCTACAGAATTCAGCTTTCTTCAGCCTCTTGTAACTATAAAAGTAAAATGAATTTCCAGAAAACGGCTCTATTTGTTTTCTCTAAATGCATTGTACTTGGTGCACGCCATGATTGGTGGGCGTGGCTTTCTCCGTTTTGTACTTATTAAGATGGCAAAAATGGACATTTTATATATGTTTTATCAATTCCAGGACCCTATAAAGGTGATTAGAAGACATGAAGGTTGCCATTACACCAGGTTAGAGTCATATTATATAATATTCTATTTTGAAACTGATTGGAGTCGCATCCGCCCACTCCCTAGTACCACCTTAATCATCAGGCCATTGTTTGATGTTTAATGATCAAGTCAGGTATTATACATTTTGCAAATTTTAAACCTCTAATTTTTTATTAATATACCTTCTTTATTAATTCTTGTTTTTCCTTTAACAAACTCACAACCTGTGATCTTAAAACTTCCACCTGGCCCCTCTCGTCACCTTTTATTCTACTTCTCCTTTGAACCAATGGAAGAGGGGTATGAGGTGTGACTGTAATGCTTGTCTCTGTTCCATCTGATTGATTTCTGACCCCAGCCTCCTTACTCAACAGATCTACCCATGTTTGTACATCACTGCTTGGGCCATTCATGGCTAACATTAAAACTCCATGTTTGTGTAGGTGGACATAAATAATTAACCCCTTTATCCCTTTGTAATTGTGCGAGGATCACGTGATATGATTTGAAGACTCGTGGCAAAATGGAGGCAATGGGCGATAAGCCCCTTAACTTGAAATGGCGAAAGATCACCACTACAACGGGTCCTGCTCCTCAGCCAAGACATGGACATAAAGCAGTAGCCATCAAAGAACTCATTATTATATTTGGAGGTGGAAATGACGGTATAATGGACACACTCCACGTGTTAAATACAGGTAACAAAATGGTGGATACGCGCACTTATGGCGGTTTTTTTTCAGTCGTTGATATTTTTTTTTCTTTCAGCCACTAATCAATGGTTTGCTCCACAAGTGAAAGGAGAAAAGCCGTGTGGGTGTGCAGCATTTGGGTTTATATGTGATGGAGTTCGTCTTCTCACATTTGGTGGTATAGTTGAATTTGGACGATATTCTAATGATGTGAGTATAATGTAATAATTATATATTCACAAAAATGGTTTACTTTTTCAACAGCTTTATGAGTTGTTGGCAAGTCGATGGGAGTGGCGTCGTTTGACTCCATTGGGGGAACCGCCCTGCCCTCGTCTTGGCCACACCTTCAATCTGGTTGGTCAGAGAGCTGTGATATTTGGAGGACTTGCTAATGAATCAAATGATCCTAAACTCAATATTCCTAAGTAAGTCACCTTTTGATTTTTCACATCTCCATTGATTTCTTTTCCTTGTAGATATCTTAATGATATTCATATCTTGGAAATCAAAGAAGGAACGTCTCTCCAATGGCAAGCTCCTCATATTGATGGACCACTCCCATGTGTTCGAGAGAGTCATTCGGCGCTTACTTGGGAAAATAAACTCGTTATGTATGGAGGAATGAATGGCCGTCGTCTTAATGATTTGTGGATGTTGGAGTGTGATCCTTGGAAATGGAATGTTATTAATACTCAGGGGCATGTTCCACTCCCTCGTAGTTTACATGTGGCTACCATCATTAAAAACAAGTAAGAGAATGTTTGTATGCGAGGCTGAAATTATAAATACATAATGAGTTTTAATTTATATATAATTATGTATTATACGTAGTACATGTATGTTGTATGTTGTATGTTATAGTTTTAATTAATGGGGTTGGGACTTAATTTATTTACTAACTAATGCAAGATTGTGTCATTGAACAATATATTTTAATATTACTTTGTTTAATTAGGATGTATGTGGTAGGAGGATGGGTACCTGTTGTAGGTGAAGATGGGAGTATACCAACACACGAGACTGAATGGAAGTGTACCAATTCACTCGCTTGTTTTAATCTTGGTATGTAAAATAATATAATTACATATAGACACATGATTTATGTTCTATAGAAAAGTTAAAATGGGAATTGTGTCCTACTTATTCGGATGTTGAAGAACAAGAAGATGCTCTTGGTCCTCGGGCTGGAGCCTGTGCTGCTGTCGTAGGAACCAGGATGTATGTATGGAGTGGAAGAGATGGATACAAGAAAGTCTGGAATAATCAAGTATAAATTATATGAAATCTAATTATCAGCACAGTGTTGTAACTCTAAATATCAGTACAAATTAAGCTACAGAAATAATTTCTTTTTATAGCAAGTATGCTGTTCTGATTTATGGTATTTAGAGACAGAAATCCCTCCACCTCCGACACGAGTTCAGTTAGTACGAGCTGGTACCAATAGTCTTGAGTTACTATGGACAGCTATATCATCAGGTCAGTATGAACATGAGGTTTTAGTACTAGTATGGACATGAGGCTTTGGTACCTTGAGGCTTTAGTACTTGTATTGACATATCGGTTCAGTACTAGTATGGACATGAGGCTTCAGTACTAGTATGAACTGAGGCTTTAGTACTAGTATGGACGTGAGGCTTCAGTACTTGTATGGACGTGAGGCTTCAGTACTTGTATGGACTTGAGGATTCAGTACTAGTATAGACATGGGGTCTTTATGAATTTGTTTGTTTTTTATGTGTACATATCAGGATATTGTATGATAACCTGTTTATATTATTATTATCATTTAAAGACAATACCTCTATCTATACAAATATTTATCTTTTCTGTTTCCTTTTAGCTGACAGCTATCTTTTACAGATCCAAGAGTACGTCAGTACTCAAGTTACCTCTAACAGTAATAAACCTGATGAAACTAAACCGACTAACAGTACCCAAAATGAGGGGAACACACCTCTTCCTCAACCAATTGAGATTATTCCAAAATGGTTTGATGTGGATATTGTTAAAGGTACCCAGTTCACTGTTACTGCTTATCAAATGCCTACCGAGGCTATCCAATCAAATGTTAGCTTTTCGTGTTTGTATGTCTTGTACATATACAATATCACCTTTATTAAATATGTGATCACTATTATTAACTACATGTACATATCACCATTATTAACTACATGTACATATCACCATTATTAACCACATGACTACATGTACATATCACCATTATTAATTACATGTACATATCACCATTATTAATTACATGTACATATCACCATTATTAACTACATGTACATATCACCATTATTAATTACATGTACATATCATCATTATTAACTACATGTACATATCACCATTATTAACCACATGTACATATCATCATTATTAACTACATGTACATATCACCATTATTAACCACATGTACATATCACCATTATTAACCACATGTACATATCATCATTATTAACTACATGTACATATCACCATTATTAACTACATGTACATATCACCATTATTAATTACAATGTACATATCACCATTATTAACCACATGTACATATCATTCATTTTTTAGCCTGAGCAACAAAAATTTCAGAGAGTGGAACTACTTCCTGGAAAGGCTTATAAATTTCGTGTATGTGGACTAAATTCATGTGGGCGTGGTCCCTTCTCTGAAGTAGCGGCATTTAAAACATGTATGCCGGGATTCCCTGGAGCCCCTTCAGCTATTAGAATCAGCAAGGTAATACAACATCTTATTTTCAGTAATCATTTCTTATCAACAGAGCTCAGAAGGAGCCCATCTTTCTTGGGAACCACCTGCAAATTCTGCTGGAACAATTTCTGAATATTCTGTTTATCTTGGACTAAAGCCTCAGACTGGAGCACAGCCTGGTACCATGGCATTTGCAAGGTGACATGTACCTACATTCTCTAAAGAAAATCATGTACATGTATGTACATGAATGTGTGTGTACATGTATGTAATTACGTACGTATGTACATGTACATGTACATTTACATGGATGTGTATATGTAATTACGTATGTATGTACATGTACATTTACATGGATGTGTGTATGTAATTACGTATGTATGTACATGTACATTTACATGGATGTGTGTATGTAATTACATGTGTATGGTATGTACATGTATATGTACATGAATATACATGTATGTATGTACATATACAATATATGTACATGGATGTGTGTTTATGTATAATTGTTACTTGACTAAACCTACATGTACATGTACATGTACATGTACATTGAATATTGAATTGACCATCCTGAATGACTATTTACAATTACATGTACATGTACGTATATTTGTGTGTATATGCATATACATATATACATGTATTTTGTCTATACAGAGTTTACTGTGGTCCTGGTAGTTCATGTGTAGTTTCACATGCACAATTGGCTTCAGCTCATATTGATATGACATCCAAACCAGCCATTATCTTTCGTATTGCTGCCAAAAATGACAAAGGGTAAGAAAATGGAATTTGTATTGTCTGTGTGTCTGTATACATATATATATCTATTTATAGTTTTGTCTATCTCTTCATATTATATTGATCTATCACATATATATATATATATATATATGTCTATCTATCTATTTATTTATCTACATATCTATCTATTTACATGTGCATGTAAGTATGTCTATCTATCCACTTATCTACATCTGTCTATCTTTCCATCCATCTATCTATCTATCTTGTATCTAGCTATGGACCTGCTACTCAAGTGAGGTGGTTACAAGACCCTAAACCTGCGGACAAAGCGGCTGCAGCTGTTGCTAAGCGACCAGCCCCCTCTCCTCCAATGTACGTATATATGTACCAATACGATTATAAATATTAATTCATTAATTTTTCATTCACAGTGAAGATGCCAAAAGACCTCGTGTTGCTTAAACTCCATTCAATCATTCATTTTGCCATTTCAGGATTCATGTCCACTAGTTATTTATGTATCTGTTGCATTGTGTTTCCTCCGAACTTTATTCTTCTTTATGCATATACATGTATGTACATCTCTATGTTTATATCTCATATGCTCTGACTGACTTTTGTACTCACTTTCTGTTGATTACATAATACTTAACCATTTTTGGAGTTATTCTTGACACTTCCTGTGATAGTTGACATTTTAAAAAAACACGCCCTTATCACACTGCTAATTGTATGTTATTCATTACCTCGTGGTGTAGGTGACTTCCGGTGTAGGCTAAAGAGCTCAGATAACGCCTGCTTAATCAGTTAATAACGAGTAGAAGTACTGAAGGTGGCTGTTCTAGATTTGATATTTAGGAAGGCGTAGTTTGGTTAGTGTAGCCATACTATATATATATTTATAATATATAATTATATATATATATATATATATTATAGCTAACTGTTTTGGGACAGCTGGTTGTTTGGTTGAGTTAGGAGGAAGATGGCAAAACCAACACACCAGTATGGTTTGTCCAAAGTCCAGCTTTCTCAAATAATGGATTTTGGAAAGGGAGGACTTAAAAAAGTTGAGGAATATGGAGGAATAGAAGAGATAGCAGTTCATTTGAATACTAATCTTAAAGATGGTTTGCCTCCACACGAGGCTGAACTAGAGGCCCGGAGAAGAGAATTTGGAAGAAACTATATAGAACCTATACCACCAAAATCTTTTCTAGCACTAATGTTTGATGCTTTACAAGACAAAGTACTGCTAATACTACTGGGTAAATCTTATAGTTGTGTATACTATCCATCTCTTTCTATCTATCCAGCCTCTCATTCCATCTCTTCTATCTCTTTCTATCGATCCAGCCTTCCCTTCCATCTCTATCTCTCCGGCCTCCCCTTCCATCTCTTTCTATCGATCCAGCCTTCCCTTCCATCTCTTTCTATCTATACAACATCCATTCTCTCATGCTCATTATATATTCCTGAATTTCATTATAATAATTATTATCATAATTTTTCATTCTATAATAATCCTCAACAGGTTGTGCCATTCTGTCTATTATATTAAGTGTTGGTATTGCTGAGGGTGAACAACGAGAAACTGCATGGGTCGAAGGATTTGCTATTCTAATGGCTGTCGTTATTGTTGTCATAGTAACGGCTGTTAATGATTACACTAAAGAACAACAGTTTAGGGATTTACAAAAGAAACTCGAAAGTACATCAAAGTATGTTAGAGAGAGGATCTATTTTAGTAATAGTGGACATACATATAGATAGATGGATAGATAGATATATATATAATTAAATAGATAGATAGATAGGTAATTATGGATAATTAGAGAGATAGATAGTAATTAGATAGATCCGATAGACAGATAAATAGATACATATGGACAGATACATACATACATATATGCATGCATACATGCATACATACATACACACACACACATATATACATACATACATACATACATACATACATACATACATACATGCATACATACAAACATACATACATACATGCATACATACATACATACATACATAATGGATTGTCATGCATCTATCTATCTACATACCTAATAGTGGTCACTTCCTCAACACACTCAACAAACATAGACTTATATAGTATACCTACCCTGTGTGTGTACAACAGACAGGATATGCTTGGATAATCATTATAAACGCATACATGTATATAATTGTGTTAAGATACACACAATTATTATTACAACATAACTTGTATCTTGTAGGATGACATGACATCCTTTTGTTACTAGTTTTGAGAGACAATTGGAACAATGTAAAATATTTAGCTAATTTCAGTTACAATTTAATGTACAATATTGTAACTCTAATACCATCACATATAATTATATATTGTATTAATAGACTGGACAATACTCCATTGATTAGCAATCTATTGTACATCATGTTAGTGATCACTCATCATGTAGCAGACACCTGTAACAGTCAGAATTAAGGGCTGGAATTTAGCCAACCTTTCGTGTGTTAAAATGTGACACTGTAATGATTCTATTAGGATTACATGTATATCACGAGGAGATCCCTACTTGTTATGTCATTAATGAAAAATATATGTACATCACGAAGAGATCCCACTCGTTATGTCATTAATTAATATTACATGTACATCATGAGGAGATCTCTACTCGTTATGTCATTAATTAAGATTATATGTGCATGTACATCACGAGGAGATTCCTACTCATTATGTCATTAATTATCTTTATAGGTACACTGTAATTAGAGAAGGACAAAGATATGAGATTGGTACAGCTGAGATTGTTGCTGGGGATATTATAGAATTTAAATATGGAAATGCTTTCCCTTGTGATGGGCTTCTGATTAGAGGAAATGATGTGTCTGTTAGTGAAGCTGCTCTTACGGGAGAAGCTGCAAGTATTAAGAAGAAACCTGATAAAAACCCTTTTCTTTATGCCGGCACACAGGTGGGTGTGTCCAGTAATTAGACAATATATGATGTAATTAATTAAAATTGTCAATAATAATTGATGTATTGCTATCTCGTTGATATTCACATGTTTATGTTACATGTACATGTACATGTGGTTATCATCATGTACATGTATATATTCAGCATTGTACATATACATCTACATATGTTGTACATGTACACACATGTACAATACATATACAAGTACATGTACATGTACACATGTACTTGTACATCCACACATATACAAGTACATGTACACATGTATTGTACATCCGCACATATACAAGTACATGTACACATGTATTGTACATCCACACATATACAAGTATATGTACACATGTATTACGATAATTTATTAGCAATTTCCTGTTTCTGCCATATTTACATGTTGTGGTATTTCCTGTTATGTTGTGGTATTTCCTGTTATGGTCCTATGAATCATGCTATGTGTGTGTGTGTGTATGTATTTCACATCCTCTCTAATACAAACTCATCATGAAATATACCAGTGTTGTGTGATGTCATGACAATGTTGTGTTATGTCATGACAAACAGTTTGTATGTGTGGGTATGGCTTTGTTTTACTTCTAAATTGATGGTTTTTTGTCTGTCGGTCTGTAGCAGTGATTCACGTAACCATAGCAACGATCTTGAAGGATTTTATAATCGTCTGTCTTCTATTAGGTTATGGAAGGAACAGGTACTATGCTGGCTATAGCAGTTGGTGCTAGTTCTCAACAGGGAAAAATATTCATGCTGATGGCAAAACAGGCAGAGAATGACTCAGGTATTTACACAGTAACCACACCCATTTTGAGATATCTCATTCCAACTAAGTCCGTTGACAATATTCACATAATAATCACTGACATAAGATTATTTCTTCATATAAGAATTCACAAAGTTATGTTATACATATTATATATATATAGTCTCATATGCTATAAGAAGTATGTAAATTGTATACATATTGCTAGAGTTATATGTGGACATGTACATGTATGTTGATGACTTGATGTACGTGTATCAAAGTATATTGAGATATGAATGCAGTTAGTATGATAATGTTCTGATATGTGTGTTGCAGGTTTTATAATGGAAGCATTTCAGAATTGTTGGGCAAGGATACACCCACAGAGAGGCCAACCTCTTGAAGAGAACAGTTCTGACGAGGAAACACCTGTAAAAACTGATATTCATGTATGTCTGTGTATATTTAAAACATACATGTATGTGTACATGTACATACATGCATACATACACATGTACATGGACATAATACATACATACGTATTTGTATAAGTCCATGCATGTATATACACATGTACATACATTAATACGTACATACATAGTTACATACACTGTACATACATACATAGTACATACATACACACATACATACAAACATACATACATACATACATACATACATACAAACATACATACATACATACATACATACATACATGCATGCATACATACAAACATACATACATACATACATACATATAGATGATTCCTTCAAGACATGAACAAGAAAGTGATGATGAAGATAAGGAGGAAGAAATAAGCTTTTGTCAGAAGATATGTCATCCTCAGTTATGGTACAGAAAGAACAAAGAAACAAAAAGAAAAAAGAAAAAACAATCAAGTTAGTAATAGAGTATCAATACATCTATTTATATTATATTATATCTATCTATGTTAGCTGAGAAATCTCAAGGAAGTGTCCTCCAGAAGAAACTCACAAAACTCGCTCTACAGATTGGATATTTTGGTATTGGAGCAGCAGCTCTGTCTATTATTGTATCGTTCCTTAGATTCTCCATTGTTGAATACGGGATAAGTGGGCGAGGTGGAGAGAAGACCGATGCTCTTCAGTTCCTGAAATTCTTCATAAACGGAATAACAGTACTTGTAGTGGCTGTACCCGAGGGTCTTCCACTAGCTGTGACGATAGCACTGGCCTTCTCTGTCAAGAAAATGTTGAATGATAATAATCTTGTACGACACTTACACTCGTGTGAGACAATGGGAAATGCTACTTGTATATGCTCTGATAAAACTGGTACACTCACTACTAATCGGATGACAGTTGTTGATTGTTATATTGGTCAGCAAAGAGATAGTGGAGAGTTACAGAAGACCAGTGCTCTATCTCCTCATGTACTGAATGTACTTCAATTGTGTATTGCTGTTAATAGTGGATACTCTTCAATTCTAACAAGGGTAAGAAATGGACATGTACATGTACATGTATATAATTTAACATATACATGTACATACATACATACATAGTGTTATACATACATACCTGCCTGTACATGTTCATAGTACATGTACATGTACATGTACATGTATATACATTAGTAACAATTATGCATATGTGCATACATGCATGCATACAGACATACATACATACATACATGTACATGTATATACATATATACATATATACATACATACCTACTAACAGCCTGAAGAAGGTCGTGGTAATAAAGGTAGTGGTATAATCAACAAAATTAAAAACTTGCGTAAAAGATCACCTAAATTTGATGAAGAAACAGGAAAATTGACAGAAAGGGAAGAAAAAGAAGAACCATTGACAATTCCTGAACTTCAAGGTAGTCATATAAATCTCTGTCTGTCTGCCTGTCTCTATCTGTCTGTCTGTCTCTATCTGTCTGTCTATCTGTCTGTCTATCTCTCTATTTGTCTGGTTGTGAATCATCTTGTCTCTTATTGCAGCTCTTCTTCGTGGAGAAGGTGGTAGACTTGTTGAACAGATTGGTAATCCTACTGAATGTGCTCTATTAGGTAATATTATCAGTATATCAATCTATAACATCAATTCATCAGTGATACATTTATCTATCTGTGTATCTAGTCATATATCATGTATTTAATCCACTCATTTGTCCATTCGTCCATCCATTGGTCCACTCACCATTCATCCATCCATTCGTCCACTCACCATTCATTCATCCATTCGTCCACTCACTATTCATCCATTCATTTGTCCACTCACCATTCATCCATACTTATAGGTGTTCTTGTGAATCTGGGTATAGATTATGAAGCCATACGTCATGCCAATCCTAAAGAAGGTTACATCAAACAGTTCACATTCAATGCAGCAAGGAAGAGTATGACTACAGTAATTCCACTACCAAATGACTCCGGTTATAGAGTGCTAACAAAAGGTGCCTCCGAGATTGTTTTAGGAAAATGTACCAAGATTCTAACACATGATGGAAATGTAAGACGATTATATGTATTTACATAAGAGAAGAGTGAAATAAAACCACACCCCATCAATCCAGTTAATTTGCCTAGATTGCTACAGAATCCACACCCGACCCTTGTTTGCCTAGATTGCTACTATAAATAGAAACCACACCCATCCTTATATGCCTAGATTGCTACTATAAATAGAAACCACACCCATCCTTATATGCCTAGATTTCTACTATAAATAGAATCCACACCTGACCCTTGTTTGCCTAGATTGTTACTATAAATAGAAACCACACCATCCTTATGCCTAGATTGCTACTATAAATAGAAACCACACCCCTTCCTTACAGCTAATCTTCCTAGATTGCTACTATTAATAGAAACCGCACCCCTTCCTTACAGCTAATCTTCCTAGATTGCTACTGTAAATAGAATCCACATGCCATCCTTACATGATGCGTTATAGTGAATGGTTCATGCCTTCTTTATTCTCAGGCTGTTCCACTAACTGAAGAGATACATGAAGAGATTATGAAAGATGTTGTTACTGATATGGCTTCTGGTGCTTTGAGAACACTTGCTTTGGCCTACCGGTAAGAGAAAGTCCCATTCCAATGTTAATATAGTCTCATTCCAATTCTGTGTTTTTAACTTCCAATGCTACATGTATTGCAACAAACTCATTCCTGTGTAGTAGTCTCATTCTCATATTATTTACATGTATTACAACTGACTCATTCCTATATGGTGGACTCATTCCTATATGGTAGTCTCATTCTCATATTATATACATGTATTACAATGGACTCATTCCTATACGGTAGTCTCATTCTCATATTACTTACATGTATTACAATGGACTCATTCCTATATGGTAGTCTCATTCTCATATTATATACAGGGATATTCCCAAGTCTACTGAATCAACAGATGAAATCACTGCTGATGTTGATATTGACTGGGAGGATGAAGATACAGTTGTATCTGGACTAACATGTATTGGTATTGTAGGTATAGAGGACCCTGTACGACCTGAGGTGGGTGTGGCCATTAAGTAACAATCATTGATAACTTTTATATTAAAATTAGTTATTTTTTAGGAAGCTTGGTATTCAGTAGATCTATTACTAGGGTTGCGAGATTCTGAAATCGATTATCACTAACTTCAAATTGATTGATAATTGCTTTAAAATAGTGGAAGTAATTAGGCCAATTAAGTCAATTAATGCAGGAAACTCCTCTCATTTGATGATCAAAAAGGCTTCCTATCACTTCCATATTGTAAATTATTTGCCGTCACATGCTTGAAAAGTATGTCTTCTGGAATAATTAGCATAATCGATATTACAGACTTATAATTGATAATCAAAAGAATATCAATTAATCGATTAATCATCCCAGCCCTACTAGGAGCCATTCACTGGTATTATACATTAATTAATACCTCATCTAACTTATGGTATAAAATATCAAAGCTTAACAAATGAATTATAGATTTTTAATAATTAGTAGTTAATTAATGTATTAATATTAATTGTTGTAACTAGTAGTTAATTAATTTAATATATTAATAACTAGTAGTTAATTTTCATAATTTAATTATTAGTTAATTAATTAATATTACAGGTGCGTGAGAGTATTAAGAAGTGTCAACAGGCTGGTATTACAGTTAGAATGGTGACTGGAGATAATCTACAAACCGCTCGTTCTATTGCTGAAAAATGTGGAATAATATCAAAAGGAGATAAATCTGTATGCGTTATTGAGGGACCTAACTTTAGACAGCGAGTCAGAGATAATGATGGGAATGTGAGTTTATGTCAACCTGTCTATCTGTTTGTTAGTACTAAAAGTAATTTATGCTCTCCAGAAATAACTTCAGGAATAACAGTGTCTTTACCTTCACCATTTGTACATGTATTAACCTTATGACATTAAACTATACACTATATTACATATAAAATCATCATGGCCTAATTTTTCAATGTGAACAAACTTTACTATTCTCTTCATGAATTATTCATCGGTAGGTTGTACAAGAGAAAGTTGATAGAATATGGCCACGCCTTCGTGTCTTGGCCCGCTCCTCACCTGAAGATAAATACACCCTTGTAGAAGGTATAATTAATTCTAGAGTTAGTAAACACAGAGAAGTTGTTGCAGTGACAGGAGATGGCACCAATGATGGCCCCGCCCTAAAACGAGCTGATGTGGGATTTGCTATGGTAAGAGTTTCATCTGTAATAAATCTTCTGTCTCACATCCTTCTCCACTTCAATAGGGTATTGCTGGAACAGACGTTGCTAAGGAAGCATGTGACATCATCCTGACTGATGACAACTTTGCCAGTATAGTGAAAGCTGTAAAATGGGGTCGTAATGTTTATGACGCCATTTCGAAATTTTTACAATTTCAGTTAACAGTCAATGTTGTTGCTGTCACCTTGGTACTAATTGGTACTTTTAGTATTGGTGACACGCCCCTTAGAGCTATCCAACTCCTGTGGGTCAATCTTGTAATGGATACATTTGCAAGTCTTGCTTTAGCTACAGAAGCGCCTACAGATGCCCTTTTGAAGCGTAAGCCATACGGACGTAACAAAGCTTTGATCTCAAGACGAATGATCCTGTTCATTGGAGTTCATTCATTCTATCAACTAACTGTCCTTGTGGTCCTGTTGTTTGCTGCTCCATCACTTTTTGGTATTGACGAAGGCGACACCGAGGATTTTTTTGCTGATCCAACTGAACACTACACTCTAATTTTCAATACTTTTGTTTTCATGCAAATTTTTAATGAATTCAATGCCCGTCGCATTCATGGGGAACAGAACGTTTTTGAAGGAATCCATCGTAACTATATCTTCCTTATGATCATGTCTATGCAAGTAATTCTTCAGATTATTTGGATTCAAGTTCCGGTCATCAGCACACAAATATTTAAAGCCACGTCTCTTCCTCTTGATCTTTGGTTGTGGTGTATCTTTCTTGGGTCTTTCGAGCTCGTTATTGGTCAAATTTGTAACCTTATACCTGTTGAGAAATTTCCATCTATTCCTTGGCCATGGAAAAATGCCGAAGAAGAAGCTCAAGCTGGTAAATATATGTCTGTCTATCTATATCTAATTTATCTTTTGTGTATGTATCTATCTATCTAGAATGGGAAGATAATGACTTTGATGCTAATAGAGCTAGGGTCTTGTGGATAAAATCACTCACTCGATTACGAACTCAGGTATGCATGTGTGTATGTATGTTTGTATGTATGTATGTACATGTGAAAATTCATGTGCCAAGCAAGCTAGCAATAGGCATAGACAAACACAGCAAACAAACAAGCAGCTACAATGGCTTATAAAATTCATTAAGCACATCCATAATAGGCTTAGAAAATATTAGAGCAGGCACTTTGGCTTAGAAAAATAACAATAACAGTCAGCCGCAATGGGTTATGTAACTATGTATGAATGTATGTATGTGTCATCTATGTATATGTACATGTATGCACTTATATACAATATATACATGTATATGTATGTATGTGTATGTATATATGTATGTATGTACATATACATAAGCATGCAACTACATGTATGTGTATCTATGTTTGTACATATAATTATACATGTATATATCATAAATTGTTGTAGTTTATGATATATCACATAATATTTATTATGTTTCACATCTTCAGATTCGAGTAGTGAATGCGTTCAAAGCAGGATTGGAAGCATCGGACAGTCTACATCTATCACATCTTCCACAGTTTAACTCTACTCCTCGTTCCCTGCGATATTATGCAGATAATCCTGAAAAACTGGATAGTATATCCACAGAAGTGTAACCTGAAATGGACGTGGTTATTATCCACATATAATAGGTTTTTGATTTTCATAGACATAGAAATACTTGTGTACATTTAACGGATACATATATTTCTCAAAACTAGTTTGAATTAAGTTCTTTGTTTTATTATGTAAGTGTTTATTATATTATTATTAATTAAATAATAACTATATGTTTGTATGGATGTAGTATATAACTTACACACATAGTATGTAAGATTGTTATTATTTTACACATTAAAAAATATACAAAATTATAAATTCCAACAGACCTCTCTAGTCTCTACTCTAGTTTAAAAACACATGTAATGTATTGGGTAATGTATAAGTTATAATGTGTTTTCTATTAGGTTTGTCACAATTTCTTCAGCCAGCTGGTTTTCATTAATAGTATTACATCTTAAGGCTTCTATCATTGTACTCCAACTTGCATTATTGGAGTTATTAATCCACCTAGCGAGCAGACACTGCAACTTGTTCAAACATTTTGGTTCATCTGTATTAATTGTCTCCATCACACCATATTCAATGTCCAATTCTGTTCCAAGCATTCGCCACTTATCAGCAATTCTATACAACCATTCCATTAGTTCCTTTAAGTCTTCAATTTCTGATAAAAAGAATAATAATTGATATTATAATTATATTATGGAAACTCACTTAATGGTCTATCCAATTCTAATAATATGTTCTTCAGTCCAGCAGAATCTATAGCTAACAAACAAAAGAAATGATAAAGATGTAAAATCAAACTGATGGTCTTACCATCTGAGCAGTAGGTGTTTGGCGAAAGAGAACCGTCAAATTCCATGGGTTCCTGAATAAAGAAAATCATTTTTAAAAGTGTGACATGTCTATAATATAAATTATATTTACCTCATAGTTTTCAAACCATATTTTATGTTGTGGTTGAAGATCACTGATTGCCGGTGAACATCTTATTTGTTTACATCCACACATCATCCTTTGAGGAGTGTTGTGATCTTTACATATTGCAAAGTGGGGGCGTACATTTTTTTTCATAAGGCTGCTTGGGCAGTAAAAACTTATCTGGACTCGTGTGTTCTTCATATGTGCAAAGGTAGACATTAATGTTTTTAGCTCTTTTTCCAGATTCTGCTTGACCCAAAGGCATGTTTGATGATTGTGATTCTCCATTCGGATTTCCAAACAAGAAAAACGTGAGATAAGCTCCACTCTTGTAAGGGTGCTATTGTCTACAATAAAGCCAACTTTGTTTCTAAACCGTACACCTTCATCTGGTTCCCACTGATGACATTGTGAAAGTTTCACAACTAGCGCATTGAACAAACCAGCGGGAACATATCCAGTGGAGAAAATGAAAATAAGAGGTGCGGGGTCCATTACTAAAAGACTTTCTGGAGTTATCTCTTGTGCTTTGTCATGCATAAGGAGGCAAGGCATAAAGTAGGACATACTACCGTCTATGTGTATTTCTGATACAATGTGTAGATGTTTTAGCAGCTCAAATATATGTTTAAGATGGATAGGATTATCACTCGCATCATCGTCCACACAAACATGCTCAACGAGATCAAGTGGAATTTCACCAGTGCGTCGAATTTCTTTTGCTGTCTGGGGTTCGTTGGGATTTGCTCCAAAGGACTCGGCTAAAAGCTGAGTAATGGGTCTGAAGATGATGTTAAGATCATAAATCACTACTTCTCTCATACATGGAACATCATGGTAGTATAATATTGTACCAAACCGACTATGGAAGTACTTGAGAACATCCTGCACTACTTCATTTCGTATTCCACATGATCTAGCAAGCTGTACACACTCATCCAATGTACAAAAACCTTTTGATTCATACGAATGCCGAAGGAGCAAGTGAAATATGGCCCATGATGTTGGTAGAGGCTCACTACGAAATCGTTGTTTGATTATATTTGTTATAACTTTCTGTAGCGACCTGATTTCATCTTTGCTTCCCTTCAAGTTGTCTAGTGGAAAGACTAGTTTTTCTCTACCATCCTTTCCAATAAAATGCCTAAGAACATCTCGTTTATAAAAAAAAGTGTTTTGAATGGACTGCCGTATGCTCTCTTCCAGTGACTCGATATCAATTTGTGCAACTTCATCGCGACGTGTGCCAATAATGAATGCAGCTGACCTGTGCCCTTCTGAATCAACTGATGCAAGTAGTTGGTGCAACATATCTTGCTGAGTGAATGTTGATTCATAAGATATCAAGGATTTAGATTCCGAAGTATACCGGTAGTGAAAAGAAAATGGTTTGTCCAATTCTTGAGTTAAGTTCATAAAAACAAGACTCAAAGATGGACCACGTAGGAGTAGAGGTAGGATCTCATAAAACTCTGGCTGACCACCAGTATCAATAATGTGTAATATAGTAGCATCTGTTATACCTTCTAACATATCTCGTACTTCCTTCCATTTTGCACCCTTTATCAACTTCTGAATGGTTTGAAACGGAGGAGGCTCAAAAGAATGAGATTTAACACTTCTGTCATGCTGTTGAACTGTGGTAGCTCTTGAAGTAGACAATACCTTTGTACGTGGATGACTGGAAGAGAATAGAGTAACAGGTGAGCAAGGTCGATTGGGAGTAATAGTATCAAAGGAATTCTTGTTCATCACTGTATCTGATTCTTCTAATCTAACATCTTGTCTACCCAAATAAGGAGATCTGCTCATCTTTTGTGGAGCAGACTGTAAAATATAATGAACTAGCATTCCAAGTTGTTCCTCGATACTCTGAGAACTCCATTCATCCTCGGTATCAGATATTAACACAGATCGTTGTTCTGTGTCATGGTAGAGATGTATCATGGCTGGTTTATCAATACCAGTGCTTTCAGGAGGTAACGCTGTCGACAGATTATTTATTTCCCCTAATAAGCGTCGACATGTGGTAGTTTTCCCCACTTGTGGGGGTCCAAACAAGATACTCTTCACGACACGAAGATTGAGCTGTCCTTCCTCCTGGATATGCTTTTTGACCTGTTTCATAATACTATCTGTATAAGAATAATAATGTACAACATAGTTATTGTAAAAGATAGGATTTAATACCTGAATCATCTGATGTACATACTTCCATTTCATCTAATGCACTACTATTAAGGAATGTTTCCTAAAGGTGTAAATTTGTTACATAATTATATTACAATGTACTGAATTCTATTTTTAATGTATGAATGTAAGTAAATTGATATACCAATGGTATGTTGGAAACAAAAAACCAGTAAAAATGTATTTTCACACACTACATATTTGCTGTGTCCTATAGGTTTAGTCAGTTTTTCACTCACTTCATTGTGGTTGGAGTTGTGTAGTGACATTTGGTTGCTTCCTGGATAGTAAAACTGAAATTTTAAGTCGATGTGGTAAATATTCTGTATGGTTTTCACGGCTTCACCTATTGTTTGTATTATGGGAGACAGATCATCTGCTATCTGTGATGTCTTCTCAAGGTAACGCACTTCAACACATTGCTGTCTTGCAAGAAGCTCAACTTTACTTTTATTGGGTAAGAATGCGATTTTATTCTTATAACGAGGCCCACTGTCCAGCATCCAAACAAGTGATAGATATGTACAGACAGCTGTGAATAATCCAATTGGGAGATTACTGGAAAAGCAAACAGTAACACTTGCTGGATAAGAACCCTCTTGGTCATATTGAACTACCATTTCAACTTCCTTATCATCTTCAAGTATACTAGGAAAGAAGTAGTGTTGACGTCCTTGTTCGTCCTTTATTTCTGCTATGAAATAATAACATTTCAAAAGCTCCAATACATATTCCAATGGGATGTTATGTACTTGTTGACTTCCTGCAGAGTGAATCATATGAGCTCGAGCGAGGCCATGCTGTCTTACATCACTGGGTTGATGCATTTCTGGAATACTATTTAGAAATATTTCGAGAAACCAAGAGATTGCTTCAACGAGTAGATTGGGATTGCATATAATAATTTCATTCATTTTTGAAACATCTCTATAATGAAGGAAAATACCAAACGTTTCATGGACATAGGTTATAAGGGAGGATATGTCTTTATCAGGAACACAACATTCTCTTGCAAGATTTTCACAATCTTCGATTTTCATAGTGCCTTGGTGTGAGCACTCCCACATAATACAGATGAACAAATACCAAGATCTTGGTAATTGTTGTTTTTGTACATTGTGGTGTACTGAAGCTTTAATGCTAGTTTTAATACGATCTCTATTCATATCTCTACTTGATGCTATGTTAACGGGGTGAACAACTTTTTGTTTTGAATACTCAAAATATTTCACATTAGACTGACGGCAGGAGCTACACTTCACAATAGACTGACTTAGTTGGCTATCTGCATTGCTTAACTGCGATGAGTGTTGTGCGCCCTTGTGGCTTCCTATTATCATGGCAGAATACACTCGTGTTGCAACAGGAGAAAAGCTCTGAGAGGACCGAGACCATCCCTGTAGTGAATGTACAGCGGTGTGTACAGAATCACTGAGTGACTGGCAAGAAGGGTCTGTCATTTGAGTATTAGGAACAGTAACGACTGGTTTATGATCAAGACGTTTAGTTTCATCAAAACATACGAAATGGAAACTACTACCTCGAAAAATAATAGGTGCGATTTCATTCATCTCAGCAAACTCCCCTAAGTTAATTGTTGAAAAAAATGTTAAGTTTTGTAGATGATAGTCTAGATTCATTAACACTTCTTCCCACTTGTGTTTATCTAGGTACGGTCTCAATTTGATCATTTCATCATGTTGTGCCATGTTGTTTTCATCAAGTACTTCATTGACAATATTTTTCACATAACTCTTTCCTACCTTGTCAGGACCCGTGTAAACCACATTCAAATGCCCCATTGTTTGTTTGGGTTCTTTTGGTACATCTCTTGAAGACCGTTCACACTTTAGTTTACTAATACCTGGAAAACAACTAATGATTAACACTAAATATTTTAAAACATAGACTTCTCACCATGAGTCTTACAAAATTGGTCAGCTGCTCTCTCTTGCCCAGCATCTATTAGAGCCTGTACTACAGTCCTGTTAGTTGGCTTATCTGTGTATTGATTAATCCATTTACTGAACATCTTGCGTTTACATGTCGCATAATGATCATGATCTTTATTCTCTTTAATTTTCTCCAGATCATATTCTGATATACCTAACTTCTGTCCAACTTTATACCAGTCAATATGATGAATATTAACAAGGTCTCTCATTTTAGGTACTATGGAGAGAAGAGAGACCTTTAATCAACCGAAAGATGATCATATTAATAATTATATAAAATGTCATGATGAAGCCACCCTTCAAAGCTTCTGACAGTGCCATAAATGTGATACATACACCGAGGTTTGATACATGCACCATGGTTTGATAGGTGCACTTTGTGGTTTGTGGCTTCATTAAGCTATATAAATATGACTTTGAAGTCATGAGTATGTCATGCCCACTTGTGCAATATTTCGTCCTTGGGCTACGGCCCTCTGGCTTAGTGATTATAAACCTGATATAGTACTCCTGGCATGACATAATCTATACATATAGTGTTTATATATTATATATATAATATATATATATACCAGTTTCTTCCTTTGATCCTTCCATTTTTGCTGACTAAACCGAAGCTATGCTGTTGTTCTGAAAAATGCATTATAAACAGATTATGTTGATATTCATAGTAAGTATGTAATACTTCCGCTATTACAAGTGTATTATTTTTTAATGTTCTAACGGAAATTGGGGTTAACCCTAATGATCATGTCAGGAAATGAAGTTAATGGACCCCAAAAATATGTAGTCTTGTCCCAGACCGTACGTGGCGGTCTGGGGACGAGACTGAAAATATGCGGAATATTAAAAAACGGTCATTTTTCCGTGGACTAATGAAAGGAGGATAGTCATGAGTGAAGAAGAACAAGACTCAAGATCTTCCATGGAGACTGATCAACAACCAACTCCAGGAAAGAAACAAGAAGATCAGAAAAACAACCTGCAAAACACGGAGGAAGATAAAGGTGAGGATTACTGACTCACAATTCCAAAGATCAGCTGAGTCATGATGTTTTGTCTATAGAAGCAACTGTTCAAAATGGAGAAGAAGAGACAGTAGAGAATGGTGTAAAAGATGTTAATAGTGATACACAAGTATCTGCTGTACCAGATTACAAGACTCAGAAACTAGAAATTCACCCATTGTTGTCTCATAAATTAAAGAGTGGTGACCATTGGTGAGTGTATGGAGAGAGAGAGGAAGACGTTTTTATCAAATATTATATTCTTACATTTGATAGTATTATAATTGCTTGTTTAATTAATTAATCATTAAAAATTAATTAGTTTGTTAATTAATTGTTCATAAGTTGTGTTATAATTATGTATTATTATAATTATACTATTAATTTGTTATTATTATACTTTTGGCATTTTACTGACACTCTGTTTATCTACATACATATATATATATACCTAGTATTTACCTATTTCTTCTATCTCTGCCTTTCTGTCTATCTATCTGTCTATACCTAAGGTATCTTGTTGACCAGCGATGGCTGAAACAATGGAAGAAATATTCTGGTTTTGATTCCTGGGACCAGTACCATGCTGGGAGTGAGGCTGTGAACCCTGGACCAGTTGATAATAGTAACCTGTTTAAAGGTAGATAAATAGATAAAATTACTGCATAAATAAATGAAAATAGTGATGTGCATATGGACAGATTATTATGTACTCATCGTCTAGGTTCTGAAGGGGATCTTCTGAAAGATCATTTGATGGAGGAGTTAGATTATGCTTTGTTACCAAAAGCAGCTTGGGAAAAATTAGTGAGTTGGTATGGCTTGACTCCTGGATCCAGAGAAATCTGTAGGTATGTTAAGGAAAGAAAGGGAATGGATGGATGGATGGATGGATGGATGGATGGATGGACGAACGGATGGATGGATGGATGGATGGGGTAGATGGATGGATGGATGGATGGATGGATGGATGGATGGATGGATGGATGAATAGATGAATGGATGAATAGACGGATGGACAGACGAACGGACGGGTAGTTGGACAGATGGATGGACGGACGGACAGACAGAGTGGATTAGTACATGTATATAGATAGATACAATATTGTTTATTAAACTTATCTATTTTCAGACGTGTTGTGGAGTATGGTACCTATGTTAAACATTTGAAGGTTGAAGTGTATTTATTTGATTTGAAGTTGTGTGTTCATCCTCATGTCAATGATGCTAAACAATATTGCTTTAGCCGAGCTGACACTATCAGTGAGTGGATCTGTGTGTAATAACAATCTATCTATCTAATCTGTCTGTCTCTCTGTGTAAGTATTAGTTCATCTCTCTGTCCCTTCCTGCAGAGGAAGTTGAAGATAAAGCTCGAGATATTCTTGAAGTACCTAGTGAAGCAGAGGTTCGTATGTGGCAACGATTCATGACAAATTCATACGAACTGCTTAAGAATCCAGAACAAACATTAGCTGATGCAGGAATCTATGGAGGACAGGTATGAGTGTCTGGAATTATCAGCATCAGACCTTGGCTAATAATATATTTAATTAAAATAGTTACTGATGTTAGAGAAGAAAAATAATGAAGGAAAATGGCCGAGAGACTCTAGGTACGTTAGATATAATCCACGTGATCATTATACTGTGCACGTGACCTTATAATCATGTGACCTTGTAACTATGTGACATGTTGACCACTAACTTTTGTCAGGATAGTGTACTATCATTTCTTATCTTCAGTGGTACATCATTCTATAACAATAGCACATCGTCAAGAACCTCTACTGGGTACTCCTCCTCCTCCTCTACCTCTTACTCTGGGGGAAGTACCTATTATGGAGGATCTTATTATGATAGAGGGAGGGAACCATCTACTCCTGGATTATGTGGACTTAGTAACCTTGGTAACACTTGTTTCATGAACTCTGCCCTGCAATGTCTTGGTAATACTGAACCGCTTACTGCATATTTTATAGGAAAAAAAGGAGGAGGTGGAATATATACATACATACATATATACATACATATATACATACATACATACATACGTACATACATAGATACATACATACATACATACATATATACATACATACATTCATACATACATACATACATGCATAGATACATGCATAGATACACACATGGATACATACATACATACATGCATATATACATACATACATACGTACATATATACATACATACATACAAACATACATATGTACATACATACATACATACATGCATATGTACATACATACATACATGCATATATACATACATACATACATACATATATACATACATATATGCATACATATATACATACATACATACATACATGCATACAACATACATACATGTACATATATCCATTTAGGAGAGAAGCCATTCATTAAACATATTAATAAGGTTAATCCTCTTGGAATGAAAGGGGCATTAGCTGAAACATATGGAAATCTTCTTGAAGAAATTTGGAGTGGACAAAACTCTTACCTTGCCCCTCGGCAGTTTAAACTGATGATAGGGAAACACGCCCCTCAGTTCTCCGGATATCAGCAGCATGATTCACATGAACTATTGGCTTTCCTACTGGATGGACTCCATGAGGACCTGAACCTTGTAAAGAAGAAGCCATATGTCGATATGGATATGAAAACTGAAGGACGACAAGATAAGGTATGCATATATGACTCTATGTATGTATGTATGTATGTATGTATTATTAATTTATTGTTACAGGATTTAGCTGAAGAGACTTGGCACAAATATCTATTACGTAATCAATCAGTAATTGTAAGACAATTTCAGGGGCAATTGAAATCTACTCTTAACTGCCCAAAATGTCACAAGGTATATATAATGTATCTATTTGTATATATATATATATATGTATATATATATATAATTATATATATTGTACATGTATGTATGTACATGTATGTGTGTACATTTATGTTTTAATAATTTAGGAGTCAAGAATATTTGATCCATTCATGTACTTGTCACTTCCTCTACCAATTCAAAAACAACGAAGTATATTTGTATATATGTTGAGAGCTGATCCTGCTTCATTGATTACAAAGGTGTGGTTTGGGTGTGTCATGACAGGTGCAGGGGTGTGGTTTGGGTGTGTCATGACAGGAGGATGTGGTTTGGGTGTTTCATGACAGGTACAGGGGTGTGGTTTGGGTGTGTTATGACAGGTGCAGGGGTGTGGTTTGGGTGTGTCGTGACAGGAGGGTGTGGTTTGGGTGTTTCATGACAGTACAGGGGTGTGTCTTGGGTGTCATGACAGGTGCAGGGGTATAGTTTGGGTGTCATTATTAGAGAATATTTGTATTTCACAGTATCGTGTAACAGTACCAAAGAATGGTTCTATTGTGGACTTGAAAGAAGCAATGCAAAGACTTACTGGAGTTGATCCAACAAAAGTAAGATTATTATGTTACATATTTTATTGCTGTACATCACATCATCTTTCTACTTCAGCTTGTTGTTATTGATGTTTACCATAGCCGGTTTCATAGAGTATATTATGATAGGGATCAGATCAGTCACATCATGGACAGAGATGATATCTATATGTAAGGAATATATATTATATCTTTATCTAAAGTATCTCTCTATCTATCTATCTATCTATTCATTGCAGATATGAATTATCTAAACCGCTTGGAGATCAAGACTGGGTTCCTATACCAATATACATGAGAGAACTCAGGTAACCACACTATCAATACCCACTCACACTTTCATTAACCACACCCACAATACACACCACACTCATTAACCACACCCACAATACACACCACACTTATTAACCACACCCACAATACACACTCACACTTCATTAACCACACCCACAGTACACACTCACACATCATTAACCCTACCCAGGACCCATAAGACGTACTATACTACTAAACAAGTGACTCGATATGGACAAGTGTTTGGTCTCCCTATAGTAGTGACAGTTCCTCGAAAGGGATGTACTTATCGTGTCTTACATGATACCATCACTTCTCATATTAGTCGATATACCAAACATCTTAGCAAGAAAGATGAGAAAAAGGAAGAAGAAAAGGAAGAGGAAAAAGAAGTACCCACGTCTCAAGGTAGTATAGTAGTAATTTCTATTATTCGTTGACTCGTTGATTCATTCATTCAGATGAATCTACTAAAGACAATTCAGTTGAAGAAATGGATGTGCAATCAACAGTTGAACCAGAGCCATCTAATGATGCTCAACCTGTGAATGAGACTCCTACAGATCAGTCTGAGGATGAGGATAAACAGGACGAACCAATGGACACCGAAAGAAAGGAGGATAAACCTGAAGAAGGAGATGATGACACCAAGATTGAAGATCTATTTAAATTAGTAGTTGTGAATTCTTATGGGTCTCATGAAGTACAAACTTTAGCTGATAATGATACAATATTGAAACTAACAAGTAAATGAATATTCTATCACCTACACCTTCCTCTGGTCTTCCTCCTCTTGACCTTCATTACCAATTCAATAACTCCTTTCTTTCTCTGATCTCCACTAGGTCAAACATACATAGCTTGTGATTGGGAGCTTGATGTTAAAGAGAAGTGTTACGATGTGACAGCAGCAGAGGTTAATAATAAACACTTACCTGTGTTAGATTATGTATCTAATTATATTATTCATAATAGTGTTCTAATTATAACTAAAACTTCTTTTAGTAAGGCATTGTGATTTTTAAAATATAACTAAATTACAAGTCTATTGCAATATAACTATCTAAAACAATAACTAACCCTTTTAGTAAGCATATGATTACAACTATAACTTAAGCAACACTAATACATACTTCATCTACTATAGAAAATTGTTGAAGATGGGTCTTGTGAACTTATAGAAGACAAGCGGAAAGACGTCTCAATATACGACTGTATGGATCTGTTTGTACAAAAAGAAGAATTAGGACAGGATGATGCGTGGTATTGTCCGAGATGTAAGGATTTTGTACAGGCATTTAAAAAGTTTGATTTATGGAAAATGCCTGATATTCTCGTTGTACATCTAAAACGATTTTCGTATTCAAGGTGGGTGTGGTTATCACATGATCATTACATGACTTGCGTTATTTTATTCAATAGATGGTGGCGAAATAAAATTGAAGCTAGAATTGATTTTCCACTTGTGTAAGTAATTTAATACGGGGGTGTGGTCCTACTTAATATCTCAATTTTTCAGTGGTCTAGATCTGTCTGCATATGTAGTAAATAAAGATGAACCACAACCTCTCTATGACCTTTATGCTGTCTCTAATCATTATGGTGGACTTGGAGGTGGACATTGTAAGAAACTCGTTCCCATTCAAAAGACTCATTCCCATTCATAGTTTTTAGTTCATTCTCATCCATGATAGAGACTCATTACCATTCACCATACTCAATGAGTTTTTAGTTCATCCCACACATAGTAGAGACTCATTCCTGCCCAAGAGACTCATTCCTATCCTCCCACACTTGATAATTTGAACTCCCTTAATCTGTCCTACATGTTAAGTATTGTAATGATGTTTTATATTTCATAGACACAGCATATTGTAAAAATAAAGAAACTGATAAATGGTATAGCTTTGATGATAGTCATGTATCAGCTGTTGATGAGAGTGCTATATGTGTGAGTTCAACTTAGGCTATGAATAATTAATTAATAATTAATTAAATAATTAATTAAATAATTAATTAAATAATTAATTAATGTTTTGCACACATGATCTGATAAATGTATGTATTATATTACTAGTATGTAAATACAAGTTCTGTAACCATGGTTACCATATCTTTCTTGTCTAGTCTACTTCTTCTTATGTATTGTTTTATCGTCGTTGCACTGAAGGGAAAAGAGTAGCTAGATCATTAGATAGATCCCTCAGTGTATCCTTTGATGAGGAGCTTCAAGAAAGCAAACGTAAGTTTCGCCAAAAACAGAACAGTCAGTCAATGGAAGTGGATACTAACCGCATTGAGGAAGATAAAGAAGAAGAAGGAGGAGGAGGAGAGGAAGAAGGCGCTGTTGGGACGGAAGGAGTAGATGATACACAGGTAGTTAAATATTTGTTATTTTTATTATTATGATATTATTACATCATAGGGGACCAACAGTAATGACTCGGCATTTGATGATAGTCGCTGAATAAAACCATTTGCTTAGGATTAATTAACTTTTATTATTAATTTTATAATGCTTGTTACTAACGCAAACACAAACACATGATTATATTTATAATGGAACTATTAGGCATTGTATTCATTCAAACTTTTGTTGATGTTTGATAACTAGTTCATCTTTAATTATATTTGTATTTGTTAATTAAACAGTTTCATTCTATTTGGTGTGTATTTGGTTTGAAAAACCACTAACATTCAAAAATGATTAATTCAACTTCATTTAAAGATGGCTTCTTCAGTGATAGTAAGTATGGAGTGTATAACAACAGTTCTTATAATGCAGTTCTAACTCTCTTCAGCAGGTACAAGGTACTAATGATAATAGCACAGTGAGTAAATTATCAACCAGTCAAACAGGTTATTTCAATGATCCCTACTTGTCATGTTTCACAACTCATTCATCACGTCGTGCTCCTCTCATACACTGGGGCTACTGGATTAGGTTTCAGGCTCTAGACTGGGTTCTGAGAAGATTTCTAGATAGTAACACTTTAAATACCAAACAGGTTAGTACATGCATGTATTGTAAATACATACGTACGTATAGATAATATTATTGATCAAGAAACTTAATAAGGACATCATTATCTAATTCTAGAAACAGTTTTGGCTCAATCTGAAATGATTGATTTTGTAATGAAAAAAATAAGTACCAAAGCTATATATAGTTCATGGTTCGATTAGATTTTCGAGAGAACACTAAAATGGTCATGGTTCCTACAAACAACATTTTTGATCAAAAATACTGGAGAATCATAACAAGAACATCACTATTGAACTCTAGGAACAGTTACAGAAAAATGTTTTTTCCAGTCAAAAAATAAGTACCAAGGCTATAGTTCATGGTCCGATTAGAGTTTCGAGAACACTAAAATGCTCACGGTTCTAACTGATAATATTATTGATCAAAGGTAAAGTAAGGGGTAATCCCATCATGAGGGTAATTCTGATAATTCAATATTTTTCTGGTACTGTGACAGTCTTATTGTTGCAATGATTAGCAATAGTCTTTTATTATAACAGGAAGTAAATCATGAAGTAGTTTATCAATTACCTGCTTTAATTTTGCAATGGAATTGCAGTCGAATTATTAACTCTTTCAGATAATATCACTCGGAGCTGGTTTCGACACAACCTATTTCAGACTCAAATCAGAGGG